>RJWM01023447.1:0-32145 GCA_004363535.1 Dasyprocta punctata
AATTCAATTTCTATCTCTCTGCCCAGCCACTCTTATCATTACATGTGGGTCTCATTAATAAGGTGACTATGACCACATAAATAGATGTTATTCTTGGTCAACAGCATAGACTTCCACTCAGAAATAATCAATTTTGAATGCCACTTTTGCTAAGAGCAGAAAATAATACCATATCTCATATAGCACCATGTATTGAAGGTGACTCAGTAATCTTTTGGTAGGTTGATAATGTATTATCAGTCAGTCATAATAGCAACAGCATTTTGTTCTTACTAGAGTTGATAGTACTCTGGATATGGAATTTTTACTTGGATTGGTACTTTTTTTTAAACTTCCAAAACATCTCCCCTAAGTACTGCACATATGTTTATAGGATATCTTATTTACTGTTCTGCAAAGTATCATTTTTGACTAGGAAATTCATTTCACAGAAAATAACATGCAGCAGTGCACCCATATTCATGAAAATCTGTAGTGGTCCAATCATGTTTTCCATCGTGAAAAGCAGCTATCCTGATGGAATGGTCCTTTGATGCCTTAGATATCCAATCACAGAGAGCAACACACTGCATTAGTATATGATGCTGGTTCTCTGATAACAAAGATTCACATTTCCTGAGATCAAAGTGTTGAAAAAATCTCTAACAATCTTTTGACAAGACTTTTTATTTTTTCTCTACAACTTTAGGCCCTGTTGATCTAAAGTTCTTGGTTCCAATGGAAAGATGCTTCTTCTAAGGGACATAACAACGATTCTACTGAACTGGAAGTTGAGACTGACACCTGGCCACATTGGGCTCCTCATGCCTCAGAATCAACAGGGAAAGAAGAGAGTTCTTGTGCTGGCTGGTGCAACTGACCTGAATCCACAAGGGAAAATTGGGTGGCCACACACAATAAGGGTAACAGTGGGATATTCCCATTTAGCGGGTCTTCCATAGTGTACCCCAACAGTCACAGGTTCTGGCATTGGAGTAAAAGGAAAACTCTAGCAACCTAATTCAGTTAGGTTTGCTAAAGGCCTGGAACCTTATTAAGGAATGCCTATGTCATCCACCAGGTAAGGAACCAGTGAGATGGTAGCTGAGAGAAAAGGAATATGAAATGTAGGGGAAGAAGGTAACTATAAATACAAATTGTAACCACAGGGCCAATTGCAAAAACAAACATAATAAACATGAGTATTTACCTTCTATTTTGACTTGAATATGTTTGTACATGCATCGACCTAGTATTTTGATTTTATTTCTATTTTATTTCCTGGTCAAACATAACATGTATTTTTACTAATTAAATTTACATATCAGCATTTAAGCTGCAATGCATTTAACTTAATATATGAAATAGAAGAAAAAACATCAATTAATGACAAAAAGGAAATTTATATGGAAAAAGTAAACTTGTGTTTCATCACACTTAAGATTGATATGTCATGTTGAGTGGGAATTTGACTTTGTCATCATTTTAATTGGTTGGCCAAATATAATTTACGGAAATGTATGTGGGTACCAAACTGATAATGGGTAGATGTTGCAGAGTACCACTTTTGCTATGCTAAATTGTATTTTCCAGAATCTATTCCCTTACACTTTCACTTACAGTGAACCAAGAGTGATGACCGTAGATGATTTAAATGGGGGACATAAAGTAACAAGTGTTTTGTATTTTATACATTTTGTTGTTGGTGTGATGACTTCATTCATCAGTGTGATGCAGCAGGAGGACCTAGATCTAAGGCACTTTCCCTTAGATATATCTTCATCTTTCCTGTAGGTAGAGTCAGGTGGTTTTCTGTAGCTCCACAGTGAAGGGAACCACATTCTGGAGGAGTCCTATAACATTAAGTTCAGAGGTAATAATATAAGGAATGCAATTTATTTCTTCTTTCTATAGAACTAGCTTGCATTTTGTGGGTCATAGCTTTTCTTAATTCTCCTTCCTTTTACTTCCATCTTTCCAAATTCCTTCCTGGTTGACTTCAAGTTCTAGCATCAGTGTTGGCGAGCACACAGCGCATGTGCTGTAGAGGGCTGTGACTTATCACTGAAAGTTTGGAAAGTTTTGCCTTTAATGCACTAGTGCCTTGTAGTGACTACCAGTCAACACTTCTCAACTGTATGAAGTCAAATCCTTTTACCAAGTCTGTATATCTATCTATCTCTCTACCTATCTATCTATATACCTATTCATCAATCCATCTCTTCATTTCCTAGTGATCCTCCTTCCCTGACTGAACTTTGAGAAGAATGAATTACAAGAATACTGAATTCAATTGTCTTCATGAAATATTTCAGTAAATGTACAATATCAAAAAAAAGGGTAATAATATATCTTGTTTGGCCAACATGATATTCCACTAGCTCTGTAACGTCTTTGTTGGTTCACTTAGATGTGCTAAATATTGTGATGAAAATTACCAGTGACTTAAAATAAATTTAAGCCAGGTTAGTAATTGCATCTAAACCCATAACCATTAATTGTCCCACAATTAACTTTTTTATGTTGTCTTGTCTGTGCAGTAATACTGTAAATATAGCACATCAGAGGGCAGGTAATATGCATCTGATTAATTATTTAGATTTAACTAACATGTCAATGGTGTGTTCTTAGTAAAACTAAATCCAGGCATCATAGGTACCTCAAGTAACTATGAATTTCATTGAGAGGAATTGGAAGCCACAACATATTTTAAGAAGCAGAATTCCTTTTTACTCTCAAAAGATTGACTTTTATTGTAAAGAATAGGTAATGGAAATAAAACTGCAGATGAAAAAGGAATTAGTAGGTTATAGCATATCCCAGGCTGATGATAGATCAGTGGGATGCCAGTTTAGTGGTAGAATTAATAGTGCTGAGTTGTAAGAGTAAAATAAGAAAAGAAAGTTAGGAAAGGTGCGCCTGTTTCTCAACTGAACCATGGGGTAAATGATCCGGGGATCTACAACCTGAGAAGGAAAAGACTAGAAAAGACCATTTCTTTGAGAGTGAAGTTGGTGGCTGCTAAAGTGACACAAAAAAATAAACTTTCCTATTTTTTGTTTATTGCTCCCAAGAGTATGAATTTCACTTCTCTGCTCTATTTTTTATGAGCATCTATCATTTTCATGTCTAAGGTCTAAGAGAATAGGCTAGAAGACTTTGGAGAGGATCATTTTAATAACTGCTCAGAATCTTAAAAAGAATTTTTTAAATTTTATATCAATCTTTAAAGTATCTTACAGATATTACTTTCTAGTAATCAACTTCGTTCAGAAGTTGAAGAAATGGAAACATTTCTTCAACAACCCAGTTCCATTATTTTAACTACCACTCCCTTTAAAAAGAGAGCTTATCCACCTCTCTATGTGAAGGAATGATTCATACTCTGTTCTAATTTTACTTTCTTGAGTCTTCGTTTGAGTGGCTGCCCAAATTGTAATCTATGGTATATTTTTCTCTCTCTTTGGTAGTTCAGGCTTGCAAAATATACTAGATGCAATTACTTGGGTTATTCCTATATCTGTAAATAAAATGACTCTGTTTTCTACAGAAAAATGTCTAAATATCTACATAAGTTTCAAAAGTAGCAAGCAGTATGACATAATAAGGGTGTCGAGGAATTGCTTTTTGAGCCTTACTATAGAGTCTATAGGCTTTATTCTTCACATTCTCTGAACCAAAAATCAGATAATATGCATGCATCAATAAATACAGCAAGTTAGAGATGATATGGATAAAACATGAAATAACATAAACTCCCTGGATGTGTTCATGCTTTTATACTAACAGGTCCATAGGCTCCAAATTCCTTAAAGATGCTCTAAGTCAATAAATTAACTGAGTTTATTTGATAAAGTAAAGGGAAGAAAATTGATTTTAAGATAAAGAAGAATCCCGAGACTGCTTTTAAACAAAAAGCTTTAGATCACCTATTTTAAAAAATACAATAGACTGGACCCTTACCTTTCTCTTGTAAAATGGGTGGCCCCTTTGCCTGTAAAACGAATCATTGCCTTTCTACCACTGTGTGAGCCATCATCACTTTTCTCCTGTAGTAAAAGAAGCCCAGACTTTCTACAGATGCACAATGCCACAGATTCCCACTGCCAAAATCATATAAATATTATCAGCTCCAGGTTATATGTCCTTCTCCATTTTGAGGGTCCAGACTATCTTGTTGAGGGTTATTATTCTTTAAAAATTCTTTAAATAGTTTGTCTGATAAATCCCTTTATGCCTTCCAAAAATAAAACTTAAAAATTCAATGTAGTTAAGATTATATACTTCAAACATAAAAGAAAAAAAAGACAAAATGAAGGGTATCAAAACATGGGTGGAGGAGTAAGGGAGCAAAAGGAAAGGGGATGAAGAAAGGAATGAAGATGTCTTTATGTGCATTTACTAGCCCCCCACAAGGATCGTACTAATACAATGAAAAATACTAAAAATCCAATATAAATTTATTTTGGCAACTCACATGTGCTTGATCTTACACTTACCTCCTAAATAACTATTGGTTTACAATTTTCTTGAAAAGACTTTCAATATCTTAATGCTAAGGACTACAGTATTTAATTTTACACACATTATTCCTAGATATAATAAATGCCCAAGGGGCTTTTGTAGACAGGAAGAAGTGCAGACTGATACCTGACAGGATTAGAAGTCTCGCATCCTCAATTACAGCTGCTGATATGTCAGTAGCATGAAACAGCTTGTGATTGCCAGGATGATGTAATTATTTGCCATTTGCTAAATGGTGAACTAACTTAGCGTAGAGTCTCTTGCACTGTTTTCTTCATTTGATGGGAACATTTGGAGTTTGTCAGCCAGCGTGGATAAATTTATCACTGGCTATAAGCCTTTCTGGGTCATACAGGTGTAGGTTAAGAAGAAAAATGATGGTAATGCTGGTGAGACATATATTCATTTGGCAGACCTTATACTGAACTCAATGTGCTGAAAGCAAAGGCTGCAGGCAATAGCCTTGAGCCCAAGTTCCTGGGAACCCTTTACCCCCTTGCCGTTTGCTCCTGACCTCACATTCATCTTTGGAAGTGAAGCAGGAGTTCCTGGTTCTGGCTCCTTTAAACTCAGCTCCCAGGCATGATGTCAATTACTACCAATTTACAGGGCTGCAAGAAAAAAAGTTGTATGGCCTTTTGGAAGCAGAAGAAAGGAGAAGCTATTGGGTGAATATGAGCTTGGAAGATGTTATTAATATACATATTTGCTTTGCCTTTAGTTAATTTTTTGCCTAAGGCTATCTGACTTATCAGCAATGGCTACCTCACAAACAACAAAAGAAAAATGTTAAAAATCACTCGATGTTCATGTTCTGTTTGATGGGTAAACTGTACCATTCTGCGAGATGAACCCTATGTACAGTGTATCTCAAACATTACTGAATATTGAAATCATCTGGGGGGCCTTGTTAAAGCATAGATTATTGGGTCCCACCACCTTACTCAGCTCCTCTGGGAGAGAGGTCAACAATTGCATTTCAAGTAATTCCCAGATAGGTGCTGAGCAATGGGACCTCAATTTAGAAATCATTGCTGTGAACATTACTGTCAGTTTGGTTTTAAGATCATTTGATCTTACTTGATGTAAGAAACTACAGTTGATATAAACCTACAAATGTGCATTAACCTCACCAGACAAGTGAAAAAACCAACAATGTATGACAAAAGAACTGGATTTAGTATACTGGAGGTATATTACAGAATCTGAACCCTTTGGGTAGAATTCCCTTTTCAGTGTCCACACATATTCCAGAAGAAAATGAGGAGCAATAAAATGATAGACATGCCTGACATTAATGAAAAGCTTATCCGTGCCTAATGTGATGGAGAATTTGTTTAAGGACAATTCACAGCCATGGTAATCTGACCCATAAGTGAGCCAAGTTCACGAAGTCCTCGGCTGTTGGCTAAATACGTGCAAGTAAAGTACAGTAGGTGATAACAGAGGCAGATGTCACGTAAAATGGTGACACTCATTTTAGCACTGTTTGAGCTAAAGGACAAAGTGTGTGGCTTAACCTTTCCTTAAGTTTTGTTTTAGTCCTTTGTTACATGTTCATGGCCCCTCTTGGAGAAGTGAACTCTTTTCTTGTATGGCTGTAAATTATTCAAATAGGTAACCTGCCTTTAAAATATGGTATGATTGAAAGTCTTGGAAGAACACCCTAATATATAGTGATAGCTCTCAAGTGAGAATTTTGTCCTGCATAGGATAATTGGTAATGTCTGGAGGCATTTTAGGTCATTCTAACTGGATAGATGCTCTTGACATTCGGAGAGTTGAAGGCAAGGATATTGCTAAACATCGTCCAGTGCACAGGCTAGCTCCCACAGTGAAGGATAAACCAGCTCACCACGCAATAGTGCCAAAGTTGAGAAAACTTTGCTCATACTCAGCAAATGGGTGAATTAAAAAGAATCCAGCTCTTTACCTGCATTGCCCAGGGGTGAAAAAAAAATGTGCTAAGATTAGCGTATAGGACCAGACAATTCTTCTAGAAATTTGTTCACATGCTATTCCAACTTCGCAGTTACTGATCAAGCATCTTGCAGGTTTAGTTAAGAAATGAAAGCATTGAAATTAAATTCACATCCAAGACAGAGTATATCTTACGTATCTCTCTCTTTTTTTCATTTTTAAGACATTAATTGTTATCAGATGCTAAAGAAACCAATTCGCTCATACCATTTTTTCCATCTGTCGTGGCATGGATGGTGGCTCTTCTGACAGTGCTCCAAGCACTGACAAAAAAAACTCCACATAAGCAATCTTTCCACATTTTACCCAACAATTCAAGAATATTCATATTTCTTTATAATAAGACTGGCATATTAAAAATACAAATTGGTCAAATTCAAGTGTTTTGAGTATACTTTTCAACAGTTCTTTTTTTCCTGGCATGCATCTGTGGTAGTGATTCTTTTTATCTGTCAAAGTAAAAATAAATCAATATTTATGTCATCCAAGAAATCTGACTAATGCTAGGAATTACTGAATAGGCAATTACATTTCAAAATCAAAATTTAACAACATAGTGCTAAAATCCAGGAAGCAAATGAAATAGTAATGCAGTAAAACCAAGTATATTTCAGAGAACCCACTGATTTGAGGATTTTTCACAATCCATTTTCAAATCTCCTGCTAATACTCACAAATTCAAATTAAATAATAGAATTGATGAAATAGAAAATACATTAAAGGTATCTCTTTTAACATAATATTCTTGAGTAGTTTATGACTACACACACAATAGGAGTTTTATGCTGTTTGACAGTAAGTTTTAGGGAAAGAAGTTAATGGTCATGAGGAAATAAGTCAAGCTTATGAAACGCTTAACATATCATGAGTAAAGAGTTATGGTTTATAAAAGCATATGCATTCCCCCTTACTTCAAATTCTAACATATTTATTAATCTGAAATACCTATATCCCTCTAGTGGAACCAGGAAAGAATATGATTGAATAGTCATTTTTACTTGAATTTACTTACTTGGTAATTACGATAGTCTAATTAGTATGATGAATTATTCCTACAATATATAATATAGGACCTGAAATCCATCAGTACAGATGAACTGCTGAGTCACATCATCCTCTAAATAATTTATTTTAATTATAAATTTGTGTATTTGTATTTAATTCAATACATAGTTCTACTCATTTATGTTTCTGTGATCACAAGTCACCTTTTATTATCTACAAAAAATATGACCAATTATATTTTATGCATGCATTCACTCCATGAATATATTTTTTTGCAATGTTTTCCTTTTTTTTTTGCTTGAGGTTCACAAGTTTACCAACTCTGAGGTTTGAACATGACTTTATGAGTTTTAACAGTGAACAGCTCCATATCCCTGGAAACTCCTCTAAACTGTTACTCCACAACAGATGGTTATTCCACAAGACATTTGATTCTTGCCTCAAGAATTTTACTTCCAAATGCTAAAATGAGATTTTACTGAGAGAAAGAACATGAATTTTCAAATTACAGTCATCAAAGTTCTAATTTGTGAGCTCTTCCACTTATTAGGTCTCTGATCTTAGGTAATATAATCTGCTGAAGTCTTATGCTTGCATGTGAAAGGGTATACCAAAGCTTGGTGGTGGTTATATGGATTGGTTATGTGGTTATGTGGATTGTGCTGAACACAGCTTAGTGAATCAATAAATAATAGTCTTATCAAGACTCAAATAAAAACATGATATAGTCCTTTAGCTATTTGCTATGGCAAAGGGTTACAAATATTGAATATACCAGGACTTTTGAAAAGTAGAAATTTATATAGAGAGTTGTGTAACATTGAAACCTATCCAGTCATGCCAAGGGTTTTATAATTCAGTGAGTAGTGCAGAAGAGAAAGAATCATATATATGTAAGTCTACAAAGCAAAAGCAATTCCAAATACACTGATCCAAATAATCCTACAGATGAGTTCGATGAGACCTTGGGACACAACTCTCCTTAAATCTTTGGTTCTAAATATCAAGAAAGTGACACAGGAATTATAACTAACTCACAGTCATGGATTCTGAGCTTGTAGTTTCAGGTTATTTATTCTGCTCAATATCTTCTGTATTTATTTATGTTTTCTCTGTCCCCGAGCCTTCCATTTTCTGTAAGAAAACTGTCACAACTAGGTTTTGGTATTCAACCCAGTGTCCAAGTTCCAGTGAATTTGGTCTATAGTCTTCCTAAATCTCTTAGCCTTTCCCCTACTTGATACACATAAACTGACCATGAATTTGTAGGAAAATTCAGAGGCGTAAGTGGGAGAGTTGGTAGTAGAACATTTGAGCATTCATTACAAAGTCAGATGAGTTCTTTGTCATTTAAGAAGACAGGAGAGACTGACATTAAAATAAGGTTCATTAAAAGAGAATTTTAGCCTGGTCATTTACAGAGCCAAAATATCTGGAGAGTATTCTAATTTAAACCAGAGTGCCTTCAAAAACATGTGAACTCTTAACTAAACACAAGGGAATTGGTAAAGTAACAGGCTTTGGGCTTTGCAACTGAAGTGATATATCTATTTATTTTTCAGATCTCTGCCATATATCAGCCTAACTACATTTCAACACAAACTCTGTTATGTTTTTAAAAAGTATTATTTTCTCCTTGTCCTTCAATTTTTACTATACTAGTTTGCCACAATACGTATTGACAAATAGTTCAAGGAAATAAGTGTTTATTCAGGCTAAAGTACACCCCTCAATTGCTCATTGTTATGCAAATTTAAAAACAAAACACACCACAGTTAAGGCACACAATACAAAAGTACAAATAACTCAAGTGCAGTAGATGACCACAGCAAATGCCTCTGCTTGTCCTTGCAAAGCTATTGTACCTCAGAAGCCACCTCAAATATCATTCACATTTTCCTCTCCAATGTTTAAATTAGGGCAATTTATTTGCACAATGATTTGCAACATATTTCGCCTTCACATACTTTAATCCTCTTAAGAGAGTTTTGGATAGTTAAGTGGCAGCTCTTTACAAAAGAAAGAGATTCTTACAGTCCACTTTGGGGCATGTGTGAGTCAATGGGGAGATAAATTCCAGTTAATAGTAAAAACATTAAGGATCCAAGACTGTTTTCTTCCAATACAAATTGACTAGCAATATATAAACTTTTTATGCTTGCAATATCATTCTTTTAATCAGGAAAACAAAGTAAAACAAAACAACCAGGTCTTGTTAATAGAGTCAGTACACAATTTCAAACTGTATTTAAAGAGTGAAGACTGTCTTAATCTAATATAGTAGTTACCTTCTTGCCACTGGGAAAAAGTACCCAATATCCAAAATCTAAAGGAGGAGAGCTCTATTTTGGCTCATGGTTTTAGTTGCTTCAGTCCATGGTTGGTATGCTCTAAATCAGAACGTACACGATGAAAGGTCATGACTGAGGAAAATTGCTCAGGTCATGCCAGCTAGGAAACAGAGAGAAAGGAGGAGCCAAGGGCAACAATAATCCCTGCTAAATCTCACCTTCAGTGACCCACATCTTCTGAACAGTTAACATTTCTTAACAGCATATAAACTACTGAACTCATCAATGGTTGTATCCACTAATCATTAAAGGACCTCAACAATCAATCGCCATTCAAAATATGAGATTTTGGGGAGATATTTTAGACCTAAACTACAATACCAAGTCAAGCTACAGTGATTAAAATAGGATGGCATTGCCAAAAAACAAACAGATTTGTGAATCAGTGAATCAGAATCAAGGATATAAAAACAACTCCAAGCACACTCATCTATAGTATGTTTGACAAAGGGGCTGGATTATTCTGCTGGAGGAAAGATAAACTCTTCAATAAATAGTGTTGGGAAAAAATGGATTTCCACATGCTGAAGGTTGAACTGAGACCCATATTTTTTACCACGAACTAAATTAAAATCCAAATGACAAAAGATCAAACATTAGAACAAAAACAATCTGCTAGAAGACAAAACTGGTAAAACACTTGAAGATCTTGGTGTGGACAAAGACTTTCTGAGCAAAATTCCAGTTACACAAGAAATAATACTTAGAATCAACAGATGGTGTCACATTAATTTAAAAAAAAACTTTTGTACACCAAAGGAAACCACAAACATAGTGAAGAGAAAATCCACAGAATGGGAAGAATTGCTAGCTGTTTCCTGGACAAAAACCTAATATCTGGAATAAAGAACTGAAAAACTTAGACCCCCCCAAATTTAATGATCCAGCAAAAATATGGGCATGTGAAAGGAATAGATACTTCTCAGATGAAGAAATACATATGGCCAATACATACATGAAAAAATATTCAATATTGTTGGTCATTTGAGAAAAACCCTTAAAACAACACAGAAATTCATTCTGTCTCATTCTAAAAGACTGACAATTATCAAGAAATCAGTGAACAACAAATGCTGGTGAGGCTTTGAGGAAAAAGGAAAGTTTCTTTATTGTTGGTGGGAATTTAAAATGATACAAACCCAGTGGAAATCAGTATGAAAATTCCTCAGTAAACTAAACATACAAATTCCATTTCACCAAGCTCTTCCCCTTGTAGTTATGTTCCTAAGAGTTAAGGATATTGCACAAGAGTGATGTTTGTTTACTCATGTTTATAGCAGCACAATTCAAAATAGCTAAGTCTGGAAAACAGTCTCTATGCCCATCAATAGTTGGATGAGTAAAGAAAAAGTATTGATACACAATGGAGTACTATTGTGCAATAAAAAGGATAATCTTGAGTAATTTGTAGGAAAATGAATGCACCTTGAGACTATAATGCTAAGTGAAGTGTATCAGACACACAAGTTTAAATAGTGCATGGTTTATCTTACATGAAAAACTTAATACACAAATAAATAGTAAAATAAAAAGCAGGTAATAGGAAGAGAGAGAGAGAAACAGTATTTTAATCCAGCATGGACAATATGTCTAAAATTGTACCTCAATTTAGTATAAATACCTGATTTTTTAATGTATTTTGTGACTTATTATTCTATTTGTCAAGCTGTATATTTGATAATTAACTTTAGAGGGACTCAGGCAAATAAAAGAATCTTATTTTGGCAAAAAAAAAAAAAAAGGCAATGTATGACAGGTCAAAAAAATTGAGATGCATTATACACATGTACCAATTCCGTCCAAAGAGTATAATCATTATGTACTGAAAATATGTACTAAAAAAAAAATAAAAATTAAAGACAAGAAAGTTAAAATAAAATGTAGGTCAAGAAGTTGCATGAGATATTTACTGCTAACATTTACAGAATGTTTCTAAGCATAGCAGTCGTGATTACACTTTCCTTGTATCTGCGTTCACAGCTGATCATCAGCTGGTAGGTCCTCAGTACAAAAACAGAAAACATGTTTATGTCTGAAGTCATTTCTTATTGTGCAGGGTTTGCGCCATAGCATTTGCTGTAGCACTCTCATGTTCCATAAAATGCTTCCTGGTCAGGCTACTCATGGGGATCAAAGGCCATTTGAATTTCCCACTTCCATGTGGTCATTAAGGTGCCACTTGACTCCTCGTGGAGACTATAGAGTAGAATGACGAAACCATGCACAGCTTCCTTTCTATTTCTAGAACACTCTTTTCTTTGAAGGAAACACACCTAGTTTATCTTCTGTGGATTTCTGCCTTTGTCATTGTATGAAAGCTTGATGAATATGCTCTGTTCAACCTGCCCTATCAAGTGGGTGGCATGTTGCTCAATCTAGCCAATTTAGTTCTGATTCACAGAAATTTGAATCTGGAACAAAACAAAACAAAACAAAAAACTCTGAAAAAATTAAAAGTTTGCCTCATTTGCAATCATCTGTCAATATTTTACCTGCATTTTATCAACTGTATTCTCACCTGCAGCTCTATTATTGTGCTTTATGTTCTAAGGGTCATTTCCTTTCTACTTCCCTTCTTCCTTATCCCTAGATTCCCTCCAGTTTTGTTAATGTTATTGATTAAATTTTCCTCCACAGACATATGTTGAATTACTAACCCTGGTTCCTGTTAACATGAGGTTATTCAAAAAAGAAGTAGGATATTTGCAGATATAGTCAAGTGAAAATGAGGTTATTAATGTGGGCCCTAATCTAGTATATAAGAGAAGAGAAGAGACACAGAAACAAATCTCCCAGGGAATACAGCATGATAGCAGATGAAGTCATTGGAATAATGTATTTACAAGCCAAAAATTGCTAGGAACTTCAGAAAGTAAGAAAAGAGCAAGAGACAGATTCTTCCCCCAGAGCCTTCAGAGAGAACATAAAGAATAACTTTGTTATTTTAAGCCACTGATTTTTTATATATTTGTGTATCAGCCATAGGAAAATAATGCAATCAACTACTTCAAATTCTTCTGAAATTTTTAAAAATTAAAAACAGAACAAAACAAAACAACAGAAAATCTTACATTTACTGCTAAGCAAACTTTTTAAAGATATTCTTTGAATACTATTATACAGAAGGAGCCTAAGTGTCTTTGTGATCCAAGTCCTAATCATCCTATTCTGTTCAATCTAATTGGTTAATCTAAAGAAAGACGCATGATGCAGCTCTCACAAATGACTCTCAAGATTCTCTCTCAAGAATCTACTAAAAAGCTTGGGAGAATGAAGTTTCCTTCTAGAAGAAAAGGGACAAATAGGAAAGGTGCACACATTAATCCACATCAATTTAATTCCCAGTAGAGAATTAATTCCTACAGTGTGACAGATATCTTGTGATCTTGGAAGGAGATAATTCTCTCTCATTCTCATTCTCTCTCTCTCTCTCTCTCTCTCTCTCTCTCTCCCCATCTCTCTCTCTGTTTCTCTCTCTCTCTCTCCAAATATGAAAGATGAGAAATAGGGTGAATCTGAGAACATGTGTAACCCATTTTACCAAGTGTAGAATCAATCAGCTTCAGTGAGTAAATCTCATTATCTAATACCTCCTTTTATCCTTTTTCTACGGTGCATTTGGGTAATTCTTCTCAAATATATCTTTACTGTACAATAATGGTCTGGAAGGTCTCTACGTGCTTCAGTCCAAAATGTCACCTATGCAACAACACTGGCATTAATGATCAGATTCTTGGAGATAGTCTCTACGTTGCAGAAACTACTTTTGTTTTCTGGTGTTGTATTACATGACATCGATGCCTGAACACGACAACATACCTACTCATAGGGACTAAAAACCAATCATGAGTTGCAGATACAGTTTCAGACATGATGAACTCCTTAAAATTTCCTGAAATTGGAATTCCTTTCATCCTGTTTTAACATTTCCAAGGCCCCTTGTTCACAGATTTTGGGTATTTTTAGTTTCTATTTAGGGGAGAATAGGAGGGAAAAAACTGGGCCAGGCAAGTAAAAAGAGAGCCACAAAAGTAAATGAATAGCTCTTGCACAATGCAGACTAGGGATATATTAAGGACTATATATTTTTATTCCTAAAATCTGGAGATGGGGACCTGAATCATGGTAGAATTGTCCAATAAAACTTTTTGTTACAGTAAGTTTTTGTGCATACTTAAAAACAAAAGCGTTTGCTCTGGGGAAGAAGTACTGTATTAGTAAACGCCTTTGGGAGTCAGAGAACTTTCATCCTTTAAGTAACTAAAGTTATGTATATGTTGGAAAGGCAGTTTTCAATCTTTATCTTCTTCCATAATTATCCTGCATGCATTCCTTCTCATTTCTGTTTTCTCCTTTCAAGATGGTTCCTGAAAATTCAGAGACTACTAGCATTTCTGCACAGCAAACATGTAGAAAAGGATATCTTGCAGCTGATTTCACATGAAAGCCACCCACTCCACCAGGAGACTTCCTTCTGAGCTTCACTCACCCTCAAGTGGGTCCCAAGACCACTTTTACTAACGAGAGGGAATGTCAAGCAAAAACAATTACCAAGGTTGATTGTAACAAACATTATCTATCATCCACGGTGAACCAAAGCAGGCTACTGTAAAGAAAGTACGAAGAGCTAGTAGATCCCAAGCAGGCAAATGGTGGCATCTGCCACCCTAATGATGTTCATACGGGATCTAAATACTGTAATAGCTGAGCATTTTTAATACAGTCCTCTTTTGCTACAATTTCACAGTCAGAACAGAGTTAACATTATCCATACCACTGGGTGAGTTCAGACAATGTACAAAACACTCAATTAATACCTTTTAATAGCTAGGCTCATGCTTACTTGCATTGTAAAATGTGAGGGTTTTTTAATTCAAAACCTGAGGCACTAGAGTAGGACAAAATACATTAAACTTATTAAGTGTCCAATTTAATATCTTAGAAAATAATCATAAAATACTCTATGGAATTACATACTGGTATTTACTAAGACTTCACAGTTCATATATATATATATATATATTATGAATCAACTATGCTTTTATGATATTATATTACATTTGAGGTGTCATAAATGCTGAGTTATTTTTCATTCATATTGTAGTTTTATCACAGTCAATTTTTCACATTGCTATATTATCATAGAAATACTTTTGACAGAGAAAGTATGTTTAACCTATTATACTAGATGTATGGTAATGACACATTGAACATTGATTTGCTGTATGATTTTTTTTTTAACTAGTAGGAAAATAAAGAATGATTTATGCCATTTTCATGCAATATTTGCTTTATATTCAGTGGAGTACAATGTATTTACTTCTTGGACTGTGTTTTGTTTCTCTTATTCTTGTAGTAAATATTTCTATGTGAAGGCTGCTTATAGTAACCGTGTGCCCAACATCCAATAGATAAATGGATGAAGTGAGAGGAGGAGCAAATTTTATCATCAGCCTCATGCAAATACAATGCACAGAAGATATTCTGATCACCTTGATTTTGTGAAATTAGAGTTGTACTTCAGCCTTTCCATACTTTCAAGGAACTCCTATTTACCAAAGCAGAGTCATGGCATCTCCCATACGAAGTCCAGCTGTGATTGGAGGTTTGAGGATTGTATGATGAGGGAAAACTTTCTGAAAACCATTTCAAACATGTAAACTTGAATTCAGTGATTTTTTGAAAGATTACAGATGATGAATAAGTTTGTTGCACTCATGCTTTGCAAGCAAGATCGATCTTTTGAAATCATATAGCTAAAAATGCCAGGTATAATGATCACTTATAAATCAAACTTAGGAAGTCCTCTTTGCTCATGGACATGTGATTAGAAGTTTTTATATGCATCATTCTCCTTCAAACTATTAGTATACACCTTGACAGGTGAGAAAGGAAGGCGAATATTTTGAAGTTTTGTTCTGATTCATGTATATAAATCCTTGTTAGACTAGACAAAGAATAATAGCAAGACTTTGAGTGAGTAAAGTATTATTAGGTAAAATACTCAGAGTAAAGGCAATTTTTTTTCAGCAATAGTTCAATGAGTGGGGGAAAGCAAAAATATTTCTGAAGCCAATTTATTAAATAACAGCTTCTCTTAAAACTATTAGAAACCTATACTTAATTCAGCCCAAGATAATTGGTTGTATCTTTTTGTTTCATTATCTGAGGCAAGGGAATGAGGAAAGACAGGATGTAGGCAGATATGTGAGTCCCAATACAGAAGCAGAAGGAAGACGAATCAGGGTCATTCAAACATAAAGCGGCCTAATTGAAGTCCTCAAAACTAAAGAGAAATCCAGGCATGGTGGTTCATGCCTGTAATACCAGCACTCTTGATGTTAGCAGAAGAATTACTGATAATTGGAGGCCAATCTGGGCTACATAGGGAGTTCAAGTCTTGCCTGGACTACATAGGGAGACTGTGTCACACAAACAAAACAAAACAAAATAAAACAAACCGAAACAAAACAACAAACAAAGAGGAAAATTTGTTTTTAGAGGAAAACTCATCTATTCCTCTAAAATATTCATAAATGGGAAAATGCTAGGTGTTTAAAATTAAGTCGTTCTATAAATTGATTTTCACTTGAACAGGCTTATAGAGAACTGATGTTATCTGAAAAGGATAGCAACATCAAAAACCACTTCACGCTCCTGAAAACATTTGTTTTGGCTTGCATGCAAAGTATTCATTACAGCAGTGCACAGGATTTTAATCCAATCATATGTCAACAGCTGGCTATAACATAGATGAGAAGAGGTGAAGTAGGATTGAAATGGGTGGAGAGAAAAGGACATGTGGTCCCAGTGTTTCCAAAGGTGGAGAAATATTGTGAAATATACAAAAAGATAAAAAAGAAATAATGACAATGCAGCATGATTTAGGCACTTATGCCATACTAACGAATGCCTGTCCACCTGCAAAGACTTCCCAGGAAAACGTTTAAGGCAATTTCTGTCAAATAAAACATTAGTGTGTCTTCATCCACTTTATTCAATAGATCTGGCACCATGTGTCTTCTGGCTCTTAGCTGATTTAGAATTTGCAAGCAGCCAAGACAATGAAAGTAAAGACTCAAAAGAGGACTCCTAGAACTGTGTTAGAAGTGGCAGGAACAATGGGTAGATCTTCAGGCCAGATGTTCAACTGTATCCTGACTCCAAGGCTATAGCCAATCAACAGCCTGGCTGGGTGGTCAGAGACTTGGAAAGAGCATGACTAGAAAACTGGCAACAAAGGTATTTGGGGAAGACATATGTGAACAGAGCTTACCAAATGGGTGAAAGATGTAATATATTTGTGTCCCAAGCAAACACTCACCAGAAGGTAACCTCAACAGAAGAGAACATTAATAACCAAGGGTATAGAATGAGCAGTTCTTCGAAAAGCAGTCAACTATTTTCTTCAGCCACTGCTGTCGTTGGTCAATGGATTCATGAAAAGAGGCTACAGTGGCAGGGACAGAGGTTACACATGAGCTTAGCAACTTAGACTTCCACTCACCGAAGCTGATCTGGCCACAGCCACTACTGAACGTCCAGTATGCCAGTGCACAGATTAACATTCTGTCCCCATAGGGCACCATTCCCATGGCCAATCAGCTTGTCTGGTGGCAAGTTGATTATATTGAACTTCTTCTGTCACTAAAAGGGCAGCGCTTTGTCCTTATTGGTGTAGACCCCTTATTTCTGCTATGGATTTGCCTGCATGAAATCCTTCTGCCAAAACCACTATTTGAAGACTTAGAGACTGCTTCAGCTACCCTCAGGATGTTCTACGAAGCATTGTTTCTGACTAAGAAACATATTTTACAGCCAATGAAGCAAGGCGATGAGCTCAAAATCCTCCAAGTCACTGGTCTTTCCATATTCGTCCCCATGCAGAACTGACTGGATTTATGAAAACATGGAATGGCCTTTTGAAGATTCAGTTACAGGGCCAGTTGGTGCTAACACTTTGCAGGACTAGGGCAACGTTTTTCAAAAGGATATATGTGCTTTGATTCAGCATGCACTATATCATACTGTGTCTCCTATAGCAAAGATTACGGGACCAGCAATCAAGAGGTGGAAGTGGGAAATGTTACTACTGACCATCACCAATAGAGGCCCACTAGCAAAATTTCTGCTTCTTATTCCAACAGACTTATGCTCTGCTGGATTAGAAACCTTAGCTGCAGAGCGGGTATGACTTGCACCAGGAAACACAATGATTCTATTGAACTAAAAGCTAAGACTTCTCACTGGTTGTTTTGGGCTCTCTATGACTGAATAAACAAGTTCAAAGGGAGCTACCTTGTTGCCAGAGGTAATTGATCCAGACCATGAAGGGAAAATTGGACTCTTACTCCATAATGAAGAAAAAAAAAATATACTTGGAGTTGAAGAGATCCCTTAAGGTGCCTCATACTATATTCATGGGCTGTATTAAGGTCAATGGGAAACTACAACAACCCAGTCCAGGTATGACAACAAACAGCCAATGGCCCAGAAGCATTAGGAAAGAAGGGATGGATCACTCTACCAGGAAAAGAACTAAGACTGACAGAGTTGCTTGCTGAAGCGCACAGGAACATAGAATGAGTAGTAGAAGAAGGTAATTATAAATATGCGCTCTAATCATGGGACCAGTTACAAAAAGGAAGATTGTAATTGTAATAGTTCTCCCTTATTTTGTTACTATGCTTTCTTTGTAACATAATCTTGATAGATTTAATATTGGTTCTTATGCACTTTTAAACCTATATTATAATGTCTACATAATGAAGTTCTTGAAGTAAGCATTACCCAAAGAAAAACTTTGACTTTTATTTTGGAGAGGGATTAGGGTGCTTTGTTATGTGTGCAGGCATAATGTGTACCATAGTAGGCATAATTTTAAACTTGCTTTTGTGTGTGGAGAGTAAGTATGGTTTAAGAAAATCTGTCAGTTTGTCAATGACCAGGGTTGCATTGTATGAGTCAACTGTGGTGTCAACTTGAATAAAGAACACCTATTATTTTGTTTGAGCACAATTCTGGGTGTGTCTGAGTGATAGAATTAATGAAGGGAAAAAATCCACCCTGAATATGGTTGCCACCAACCAAAAGGCTTGTAGTTTGGGAGGAATAAAAAAGGAAAGAAGAGGAAGGAAGTCTTGCTTCTGTTTCTTGGGAGGAGCTTCAGTCCTCATTCATCATTGCGCTTGCGTATCCACCTCCCGGCTTCCACTAAAGACTGCACAACTTTATATCATTGTCTCTTCAGCCTTCTGGCAGTTTATGGGTCTCATGAATACCTCAGTGAGTGTTAGAATCAATTACCTTAATGTAAAAAAAACACACCAAATAACACTAATCCTTGAAGGAACAGAGATTTGCAAATTGAAATTTGAAAGCTCAACTTCCTTTCCCTACCACTATCTCTCCCCCTAACTTGTTCTATTTTCTTCATGATGTTCATCAAATGGACAATAACATTATTGTTTATTTCATATTCATTGTTTGTTCTCTCTTTTCACCAGAATGTAACCTGCATAAAAATAGGAGTCCTATCTACTTTCATTATTTATATGTTATCATTATGACAAGGATACCTGAAACAAGATGGTTACTCAAAAATATGTTATTTGAATGAATGAATGAATAAATGGGATTATTATGAGGAATTAAGGAAAAGACAATATAAAGGAGTTAAAGTTAGCATCACTGATTGTGTTCTGGAATATTACAGTGACAGGGTAAAAAATGTGGCAATGAGGAATAAAGTAGAATGCTCAGGCAAAGATGAAAATAGGGGGAGGAGAAGGAAATACAATTAACAAGCTCTGAATTTGGAAAAGAAGGGTAGAGGGGAAAAACAATTTTAGAGGAATATGGTCTATGAAACAGAAGCAATGGCTTCTTACTTTACTTAAGAAGAATAGAACTGTTCAACTAACTATTAATTCTCATCAGGCCTAACTTTTAATTCCTAAATTCTAAAGAAAGGTTAGCCAATCTAATCCAGAACTGAAAAACAAAACAAAACAAAACAACAAAAAACTCTAAGCTGTGTTTTCAGTGCATGGCAATTGTAGATGGCAAAGTACATCTGTATAATAGTAAGCGTTTCCTGGCTTGCAGTCTGGAAAATGTCACTGGCTCATATCCCATGGGAAATGTTGTAAACATTTTAATTACATACCATTCTGCTTCTGTCTCCTATTTTCTGGAGGAATAAGGTTCCTGTTACATCTTCCCTCCTCAGAGATACAGACAGAATGTAGCAAGCACAGGGCCCTACAATATTGCTCACTCCAGTCAAAGAATTTAAATCTACATATGGGCTATCTATCTACCTATCTATCTATCTACTGATGTGTGTGTGTGTGCACACAGAAAATGTATTTCTTGATTTGGGCTAATATTTCATGATTTGTCAGCAAAGTAGAAATTCAGGAGATCTTCCAATTCTAAATTTCAGATGATACAATGATCCAGGAAGCATGAGTGGTTTTCATTAATTGAGGGCAGTTACTCATTAGAAACCAGCACAAAAAATGCAGGATGATGGGTCAGATACTCACCACACAGTTGCAGAGGCAACCATGTGGGTAGAAAAAAATGTTGTAGCTTTTGAAATAGGTTTTTTAAAACTCTGAAAGATGTTTATCAAGATTAAGTTATTCAAACACTGAGAAGCATAGTGCATCATAATCTGTGATTATTAAATATGCTAAAGAGTAGAACAATTTTCACGTCTTTAATATAATTCAATAAAATTTCAGCACTTTGGGCTTGGTTTGGAATGACTTCTAATCATCAAATGTATTCTTGAAAATCTTTTAAGAAAAATGTCAGATAATTTTCACATGCAATAATATGGGAACATGGGGCCTTATAAACATTTGTGGAAAAATTTTGAGTGTTTTATGCATATTTTAAAAGACCTATGCCAAATTTTTCCAAGATACTTCACCATCATCACAATGTGCTAACAGAAACACATGTACCCAGTGCCTGGTTGAAATCTCCATGTGGATGTCTAATGAATGCTTAGCATGTGAGTCATTAAGAAAGAGAAGCAAAAAATAAACAAAACAAAAACCCTGCATGCTCACTTCAAACTTTGTGTATTTCTCATACTAGTAATTGTTATTGTATCTGGGCCAATTATTCAAGGAAAAAAAATGTCTTTACCAGGCTTATCTGTTTGTTTTCCTCTTTCTCTGCATTTAATTCCTTGACAAAGTATTTTATCTCTGTTTTTGAACTATTTTTCCCTATATAACTGATACTTGATGTTTATACTATCCACAAATACGTTAATTTCCCATAATTTAATTTCCATACAACACTTCAAATGATTTGTTTATAAGGTAAATAATATTATATCTATTCCCTGACTAAAATCCTTTAATGAATTCTAATTGTTTTTAGAATAATCTACAATTTCTTATGATAATGGCCCTGCATATAAGTTCCAACTGCATCTCCTCCCCTAGTCAAAAGCATTCACTCTTCTGCGGCCACTCTTTTAAATTCTCACTTTAGCAAGACAGAGAATTTCTAATTTGGAGGTGTCTCTCACTGAAGGTCAGCATAAGTTGTGGACTGGTCTGAGTTCTCTATCAATTAAATGGCAGCAGGTGCACTGGACTGTGACTAGAATGAAAATACCACTAAACTGGTGGTGAACTTCTCATTTTCCACTCTTCTGTATTGCCTGGCCTAGATTTAAAGGCACCACCAAAGTTGTGCACTGGATAAAGACAGAAAGAGTGCCAGGAAATTGAAGTTCTAGGAAAGATGACTCTTAAAAAGAAGACAGAGTAGAAAAAACCCACTGTGGCTACTATTTGCTCTATCCAGTATCTGCTACACTCTAGCTCTCAGGAGACTCTGTAGCTCAAGCTGCAGCAGTGGTGCTTAACAGGTGTGTGACACTCTAAATGAGGGAAACTTGCCTTCCCAACTGAAGGAAGAGTTGTGGCCTTGAGAACCCAGGAGAGATTCCTGGCACCTTTCTTGCTCCTTTATCCTGTTTCTTTGCTTCAAATGAAGACCAGTTATGCCACATATAGACAAGCAGGAGAATTAAACCACAGGCTAAGTAGAACACCTAGAAAAATCCTCAATAGAACTAGGAAATATCTGGGAGATTTCAAGAAGGAAGGAGTTTGAAAGAGAGTTTATTCTCATAAGGATGTGCGGGAAATCCCGGGATAACCACTGAGATGAACAAGTGAGGAGCTAACTGCAAGAGAACATCAAGGCTTTGAGAATTCATCTATAACGCAGTCATCAACCAGACCTAGAAGAGCTACTAGAAAATGTACTCACAGACTAATCTGAAGAGCACTGAAATTATGAAACTACACTACACTGAAATCATAGTTGAAAGAAGCCATGTAAGATCTTGTTTCAGAAATCAAAATAGGTCATTTACCCACTGTAAGAATTATATCAGTCAGCTGTTACCATTAAAAAAAAAATCACTCAGGAGACTGAGGGAGGAGGAGCATTGTGAGTTCAAGGCCAGCTTGGGCTACAACATGAACAAGGCTACAACATGAACTTCACAATGTGACCCTGCCTCAAAAAAATTAGGACCAGGAGTTTGATTCAGTGGCTTAAGTGCCTGCTTGGCAGGCGCAAGGTTGTGAGTTCAATCCCTGGTACTAACAAAAATGAAAATAAAAACAAAAACAAAAACAAAAATGAAAAAGATGGGATAATAAACTTTTAAAGAGAAAAGGTTTAGTTTCACTCATGGTTTTGGAGGTTTTAGTCCATGGTCAGTGGACCCCTTCGCTTTAGGCCTGTGGCAGTGCATCACACAGCACAGAGTAAAACTACCCAGCTGATGGCTGGAAAGCCAAAGAAAACAAACAAGGAAGGGACTGGGGTTCTTCTATCCTCATCAGTGACCTGGGTCCAGTGACCTGAAGAGTTCCAACAGGGCCCTCTTCTTAGAGAACCCGATACATTTCAAGAACATCAACCTGGGAATCAAACCTTTAACACGTGGGCCACGGCACACTAATCCATATCCACACCATGGCTAGAATAAAATTGACATTTTTTTTTTGTGATTTAAAAACAAATCAGGGTCTCATTACACAATACACAAAATGCCAAGATACAATCCAAATTACCTTATGTGTGAGGAAACAGGCATATTTTATCTAAATGCTTAAAGGAAAATATTGTAAAACAAAATCAAAGCAAAGATGACAGAATCATTATATTCATCAGAATAACATATTTAAGATTCAATCAACCATTCTTTAATAGGAAAATGAAAAGACTCACAGCAAACACAAAAACAGAAAGTCTTAGTGAATAAAAAGATACGCAAAAACAAATCAGATACTTTAGAATCAAACAATATGAAAATCAAACTAAAAATTATCTGAGAAAGAGAAAAGAAAATGAGAATGAAAATGTAGATATGCAAAGATAGATGAGTAAGGAGCTATTCTGAAGAACAGAATGAGAAAAGAGATTTTATAAGATGAACAGATTCTCATGCTCTTGTGGGACAGTATCAAAGGACTCCCCATGAGAGTCAAAAGCCAAAAAGAGGTGAGCCAGGCATGGTGGTGCAAGCTTGTAATCCCAGCACTCTGGGAGACTGAGGCAGGAAGACTAAGTTCCGGCCCATTTCAGGCAACTTAATGACTTTGTAAGATCCTATCTCAACATTTTTATTTTAAAATACTCAGGTTCCTTCCTTAGTAACTCATACACACACACACACACACACACACACACACACACACACACAGAGTCAAGAGAAAAATGGAATGTTTTTGAAGTGATGGCAAAAATAAAACAAAACAAAACCCTTTACTTTTCAGAAATATATGGCCACTAGAAACACTCTTCAGAAATTAAAGTAAAATGAAGTTATTCTCAGATGAATATAAACTAAATGCATTTATCACTAGTTAAAGAAAAACCTTGAAAATGGTACAGGTCTGGGTAAATACTGAAGGATATTCTCTTTAGATTAAAAAATGTATGATGGTTGGAAGAAACATATGACATTTCCTAAAAGAATATTCTATATAAAAAGTTGTAATACATGAAAACTGCCTCATGAAGTGAAGAAAGTAAAAGAATATAAATACTGAGCTGGGGATTTAGTTCAGTGGCTTAAATGCCTTCCTGGCAGGAATGAGGTTGTGAGTTCAATCCCCAGTACTAAAAAACAGAAAAAAAAAAAAAAAAGAGTGTAGATATATATTGTGATAAACTTTGCTTACCTGTTAAAAAATTATTACTTTTAAGTACAATGAAAAAAATTTAAGTCTATGTAGCGTAAGTTTTAAAAAGACTAAAAATTAACATTTTCAAAATTTAAGTATGTAAATCAAGTACCAAAAATCTTAAATAATCAGAAACAAACAGAAATGAAGAAACATGAAAATTGGAAGCAGAGGGTGGGTAGTAGTAGAATGGCAGACCTAAATCCAAACATGCTTACATTTATATTAATTATAAATGAGCTAAGCTCATAAATTAAGAGATAGGCAGAAAGGATTGGTTAAACCAAAAAGGATCCACATCTATCCATCTACAGTGATTTTATTTTGAATATAATTGGATTAATAAATGAATGACAAAACCTATATGCTATGTAATCACTAAATAAGAGAAAGTTGGAGTAGTTGTACACTAATAGCAGACAGAGTAGACTTCACAAGAAACATTACAGGGCAAAGATAAAAGACATATAATGACAAAACGGTGACTTCACTAAGAAAATAAAGCTCTATGTTTTTTCATCTAAAACAGAACTTCAAAATGCTTAAACCAAAACTTAGAGCACCTATTATGGTTTGTGTAAATCCCCAAATCCTCACGGGCCCTTAGGATTGGGATGTAATTGGCTCATGGATGCCTGAAAAGTGTTAGTGAGTTAGACACTGATGAGTTTTTGACTGACTTGCTGTTAGGAGACAGGATCTGGTCTGCAGAGTTGGCCCACTGCGGGTGCATCCTAGAAGGGTTTACCCTCCCCTTCCCGTCTCTACAAGCTTTCTCTGCTTCTGCTGCCATGCCACGAGCTGCTTCTCCTCTGCCAGGCTCCTCTGCTATGCTGCCCTGCCTTGGAACCAGCTAAGGACCGAAACCTCTCCAAACCATGAACCTAACTAAACCTTTCCTCTTTTAAGTTCTGGCTATTGAAAGTTGTGTTTCAGTAATGAGAAAGTAACTGAGACAGTACCGAAAGGAAAAATGGGCAAACCCACAACTGCAGTGTGATATTTCAGTGCTTGCCTTTCATTAATTGATAGAAAAAAGGAAAAAGAAATCTGTAAGTAAAAGCTGGGTGTGGTGCCACACTCCTTTAACCCCAGCACTGAGGAGGCTGAGGTAGGAGGAGCATTGTGAGTTCCAGACTGGCTTGGGCTACAAAGTGAGCAAGGCAAGCCTGAACTAAATAGTGTGACCCTGTCTCAGAAAAAACAGGGTCTGGAATTTGGTTCAGTGGCTTAAGCGCCTGCTGGTCAGGCATGAGGTTGTGAGTTTGAGCCCCGGTACCCCAAAAATTAGAACTGAAAAATCATCATCAACCATGTGCACCTAAATGATATTTATAGAACATCTAACAACAGGTGTATACAGAATATTCATCAAAGTAGATATTATTAATAGAAATTTAAAAATACAAGAACTGTTAAGTATAATGGAACTGTTGAGTATAATGGAATGTAACACAAGACCATTCTCATTTCAAGGTGCTAAACTTATTTACTCCCCTGGGTCCTACTGAGCATGCATCAGGCATTTTCTTCTCCTGTAACTTGAAGCTCATATACCACCTCTCAGAAAGGGTCTTTCTCTAGCTGCCCTTTCCTAGTCCCTCCTAACATATCACCCTATGTTCTTTTTTCAATGCACTTTTCATAAGTTATAATTTACTGGTTTATTTATGGCGCGTGTATATTTGCTTTCACTGTTGGTTTGCAAGATTCTGAAAAACCTTGTCTATCTCACGAATTTCATTCTTCATGAAAACTATAGGCTTTTACTTAGTAATTACTGAAGAAATAAACAATGAACAGACTTAAATATAGTCTTCTATCTCAGTAATAAGACTGCTCTTTAAGGTTTTGTTAACAAAAAAAAAGTAAGGCAAAGCAAGCACATAGTATAGTACTTCTAATAATAGAGCAGTACTTCATGAAAGTTACCAGTTGACATTGTTGTTATTATTTAGCATCCAGAATGGTCTGAACTGCATTTTAAGAAGTAAATTATTGTCTTTTTTGCATAGAACATGTATTAATCTATTGCCAAGTGTTCTGGCCCCAACTAATTTCCATGTAGTGTATTTATTCCAGAGTTTGCTATACCATGAAACAAGCCAGATGGCAAATGGGAAAGGTAAACAAAATCATTTAATAGTGCTCTTTCTACCACTTCAAGCTACATAGTTACACTACTTATATACTTTCAGTAATCACTTATGAGCAGTGATTCTGGGAAGTATTTCAAGAGTATGGCACTATTAGTACTAGTAAATATGATAGTAGCAACTCTTATTCAGGAATGTATCTTATACATTTTCACCCTAAGAAATGAAGATTTTAATGCTTCCATAATTTACAGGAACATATTTCAGGACTTTTGGAAATTTACATTATAATAGTCAAACATATCAATGGGGCATTTAGCTAAAAAATGCAGCTTTTTCACATTCAAAGCTTAGTTTTGATTTATAGCATAACAATCAATTTCTTCAACCTCATAAAAGCTCTTTTTTCAAAATTCTCTATGTAAGAAATATCTTAAGAGAACATTTTTACTCAGCAAAACGTTAACTATATTCAGACGTCCCAGTCTAAATTTTAACATTTGATTCAGAATATGAAAACTCACTTGCATATGTTCATATCAAAACCCCTAAATCATAATCCATAAAATGTTAACTCATCAAATATTTTTAGAGAAAAAAAAAGCAAGGAGAATTTAAACAAAAGAGTGAAGAGTTACTGTGTTAGAGTTGAGGAATTACAGGTGACTTTTATTTTCTAACTTTTTGAGTTACCTGTATTTTCTACAATGTATAAAATCAAGAAAACAAACAACACTGAAAGTGGTAGTAAGGAACTGTGAAGTGACTTCTGGTTTTTACTAAAAGTACAAATAAGGTGGTCTTTGGTTTTTCCTTCGAAATCAACCTTAAGGAAACTATCAGTGCAATGGAGAATTCCAAGTATATCGTTCAGGACTAAAACAACATAAAATCAGAAATTAAAAAAGCACAAAAGTAAATCAAGCACAAGAGAATTGTGGCTAGAAGCAAGCTATTGTGGAAAAGGGTTCGTGGGATCGTGGGTAGAGACGGAAAGGCCTGTGGCGTGGCGAAGGAACACATTTACATCAGTGATTCACAAGGCGTCATCTCTGTAGCAGCAATAACTTCGTGAGACAGGGGTCACTTGTTAGTAATTCGAATTTTATAACCCTGACACAGATTGTACTTTTTCACAAACTTTGGAAGTATGTTACAGAAACCTTTAACATGCCTTCAAAGTGATTTTCATGCATACTCAAGTTTAAAAATTTCTGCTTTACAGAAAGCTACTTTTCTTCTTTTATCAGCATTAAGGTAATCATTACCTGTCATTTGCTGGAGCAGCATCACTTGAGGTATTAACCTTCCCAAGACAAGTTAATAGCCCTACTTAATTTAGATGTGGGGTCCTCGTTGTCATGATCAGGGATATCTGTTTTGCCTTCCCTCTCATTCTAATTCCACAGATATAGTGCATAGGCAACTAAGGATACAGCCATCTCCCAAATCTTATTGCTACAAATTCAAAGGTAATTACCTCGTTAGACGACTTCATTTATGGAGTAACTGACAGTGAAAAGGAGTGCATAGCAGTGGTTCTTTCTGGGAGCTCTCTTTGCTCCCATTCCTACCCTCTCCCTATGATCAATAGGAAGCATGACACCCTAGTCTTATAACCTTCCTCAATGCCAGTTAACCAACTATGACTAGTTAAGCTCCCCACACCCAAGTCTAACCTAAAAGAGAAGTACAATCATTATAAATTATGCTGACCAGTAGAATTTATCTGCTGGATAAAGTTCTAAAACAAAAACAGCAGCACCACTGACCAGTTATGTAAATATCTCATCAGCGGTAGATTTCCATTTTTCAAGCTCCCTTGGTGAGTGCATCACCAACAGAAACACTGGAACAGAACAAACACTGGAAAGTAAGCGTAACATAATAATGGAAATTAGGAATTACGACACAAATGTAAAAGAAGAAGCTCTATTAAACTAAGCATTATAATTTCACATTTTGGCAACATCTTGGTAAGTCATATTATTTTAAAATAAAAGTTGAAAAAGTAAAAAAAATTAATTTAAAATATAGTGCTTGAGTAAAGAAGCTATAAGATACATCACTCAACACAGCTGATGAATAAATTAGGTGATCAAGTGAAAAAAACACAGAAAATGACAAAAAATTTTGAAATATACGAACAAATTACAGAGAAGTGAAGTCTAGAAGCAGAAATGCTACAAAGTGGGAACCCAAGAAAAAGAAAGCCAGAGAAAGAGCCAAATAACAAGAGGCAGTAGGGAAGAAACAAGGAAAGGAAGAGCTCACATATTACCCGTTATGCCAATGCATTTACTTTACAAATGAAAATAGATACATTTTCAAGATATTTTTCAAAATTCGCATCTACTCCGTACTTTTCAAAGCTCTGTTGAAAGAAACTACATTTTTCTAGAACAGTCAAAGAATAGATTCTGACTTTTTCCTTGAGATTTAAAAAAAAAAAAATCCTCGTCCATGATAATTAAAAACAAAGAAAACTGGAAATCAAGAGATTAGTTTTCTATGTGGGCAAATGAAAAGAATCTTTCAGTGTTAGGAAGTATTTTTATTTCACTGGTAAACCAGGGCTGAGTGTTTATTTTCATGGATGAAAGAGGAATCAATTAATTCTAATGGAATTTAATATCTCCATTTTCCTTCTCACACTATCTAACATTTTGTGATTAAATTTGTGGTTCATCTTTAGATGGAATCTTTAACTTCATTACATACAGTTTGTGAACTTACATGTGTGACTCCTTTACCTTTCTATATACTTTTTTCTGTCATTTTATTTTATTTTAAACCTATTTTATTATGTTGTATTAAAATTTGTATTTCAACCTAAATCAATTCAGAAGACAGTATTTAAATAAAATATCAAGATACAAAAGTGTTTATAAATACTAATAAATTTAGGGAAATTTTCAAATTCATCAAATATTGAACTATAAAAGTGAAACAAAAATACAAGAAATACTTATGAAATGTAATGTATTTATGGTATAGCCATCCTTTCTGTTAACCTGAAATTCAAACTTTAAAAAATAGAGATATTTAAGAAAAAATAAAGACAATTCTGCAGATGTGGTGAGGAAGGGGGAATCCTACCATATGCAACTCAATACAAAAAGATAATGTGTGAACATATAAAATAAACCTTGAAATCAATGGGCTAAAACTAGCCAAAACTGGGTGAAGCATAGATATGAACCTATTATATACAAATGATAAAGCATAAAGGAATTTTAAACATTAATATAAGGGCATCAACCTCATCCTGAGAAGGGATAGACCTCTAGGACCACAGTGACTACCCCTAGCACTTCCCCTGTAAGTAGTTAGTTATTAAAATGCAGCTGATAGGCTGTGTTGAAAGAGAGAGAAATAAGGCATTTGTATTTTTTTGCTGAAGGGAGTTTCTCTGGAGTGCGAACTTATTATAGGCAGCTATGTCGGACAAAAATACACAGTCAGAGAGGGACTGTGCTCTCAAGGAAGACCGTGAAAAAGAAAGATATCACAATTGTTTCTGGAGGCGAATCTGAGGCAGGCCATGTCTCAAAATAGAGATGCAAAGACTCAGCCTCCTTGCCTCCCTAAGGAACAAGTAGTTAAGTTGGAACTACACTGTAATTAGCATCACCAGGTCCAGTAAGTCCAGTGAGGCATCAGTCTCCCAGATGGGTGAATAAAACATCTAGATCCGTCCCTTCCCCAAAGTGCTTTTCTTCTTTCAGGTACTCTTGCTACATGACCCTCCTCACTATTAGATCAATACTAGCTAAGCAGCTATACTTACAATCTTTAGGTTGATTATAGTTTGAACCATGTTGTACTCACATTGTAAGTTTGTTGTATTAATTATCCCTGAAAAAGGGCTTGGTGGCCACCCCCTTTAGAAATCCCTCCTGCCTCTCAGGAGCTATCTGTTAATAAAAGTTTTCTACTCTTAACCTCTGTTTTCCCTTAAAATTCCTTCCTCAATTTCTGGGGACATGCACTTGGCACATCTGACATCTAGCAGGTTGGGAATTACATTTCTCCCATTACCAATCTTGTGTTAAATATAAAAATGAGACATGCACACAGTCTTGTATCTATCACTTCCACTCCAACTATCTATTCCATGTATATTGTGACTTGTGAAATAGTGTTAACAAACCTAATGTGGCTATTGATATTGGAACAGAACTGACTACATGGTTTATGTTCTCTTAAGAGTGTAATATTGAACCTTTCTTAAAAAAGAAGGAAAGAAAATGGTCTGCTTGGATATAGGGCAGAGTTAATCATATGTTTCATCAAATATTTTCTTAAGAAGTTCTGTACATATGAAACTGTACGGTAAGAGGGAAGAAGAGCAGAAGGAGAGGTTACTGGTAAAACAATCACACTTGAATGCATTATCTGTGTGAAGAGATACAAGGCACTGGTCATAGTAGCTATTTCTGGGGAGTCCAGCTCAGTGGAAGAAAATGAGGGGAAAAAGGGAAGTTTATTTTCAGTACATATGTTTCCTATCATTTACATTGTGCTTCACTGGCTGATATCACTCATGTCCCCTTTCTTTACCACTTGAAACAAAAACATTGGGGGATAGAAACAAAGTGTTGTATTTCTCAACCACAGCTGTATAACTAGAAACAGCAGTGACCTTCAGAAAAACTACATCTGTTCCAGTTTTATCCTGTACAATTAAATCAAATATGGGGGCTTGAATATATATAATATATACTATCTGATATAAATTTAAACGTATTCAATGTTATAACTAAATATGAACAATTCATATATTAAATAATGAGTTATTAAATATTTAAACATCATTATATACTTTAAGTCTCCTTGTGATTCTAGTATGTAAGCTGAATTGAAAACCACAAGGTTAGAGGAATCAGAGAATTCTTTATGGGGTAGCCAGAGCTTATTTTGATTTTGAAAGTTGGGTCAGTCCTAGAAAGATGAATGTCACCTGGCTGAAGTTTAGATTGCACCTATGCATTGAAGCCATCCAGCTAAGTGAAATAAAAGCAGGGTAATACAGCTAGAAAGAAAAGAGATGAGAGAGTTACAGGTGGCTGATTATTCTCCGAGTAAAGCAATAAAAGACATTTGTGATATTTATTACAATCGTTAGTGCAGGCATATGTGACACATTAGGTGGCATGATAGTTAAGACAAATATGCCATTATATATTGAAAATTATGGCTGATAAATTTCAATACATGCATGACACACTTCTAAGTACTATTAACTGTACACTACCTTTAAAATGCCTTGTGCAAAATACTGCAGGGACTCTGGCCACTGTCAAACTAAGAAAATCTCACTGATTTTATTTTAGACAGGAAAAGGTGACACTTTCCCAAGGCAAGACTACATTTTTCAGCATGCAGTGAAACCAAAGGTAATGGAAGGGTACTACACATATTCTTGAGGCTGCAGATATACACCAAGTGTCTGACATGTTGCATCAGTGAATATTTTTACTGAATTTTAATATCGTTCCTTTAGTAAGACTTTGTAAGTCAGTCAAATTCAAGCGTATGGATGGATGTTAAAAAGTCATTTTTCCCTCCTATCCTTAGGTACATGTATGAAGCATTTTCAATTCATATATTTAAAAAGGCTGATGAAATCTGCCTGTGGCAATGCCTAGAACACCCAGACAATTTTTCAGGCTAGAAATTCAATGAATCTGTTTACCATAATTCCCTTCTGTGGGCAAGAAGTCATATTTAAATCATGCCAGTGTTTGACTAATTCATACCTCAGTGATAAATTATACTGTCTGAAAAAGTCAAGTTATTTAATTTTATCATATAGTCTAGAGAAAAAGGTGTTTCCAAATGCTCCATATTGATCTTGGATGTATTATTGTCATATTTGGAATTTCAAAATATTCACCATGACAATTACAGGCAAAATGGCTTCACTGTGCTCGAAGTAGAATGACAAGCTCTTAAAGTAGTGCCTACTGC
>RJWM01023448.1:0-32171 GCA_004363535.1 Dasyprocta punctata
CCCTACCAGGTTCTTAGTGGTAGATCAAAGCTGAACAGCTAAGTGGAATATGCTGGGCAGACCTTCAGCATGCCCCACACGGCACAATGAAACTCTCCTGCTGCCTGGGGTTGCTGGGCAAAGCCCTACCGGGACTCAAGCAGTGTACCAAGGTTCCCCACCTGCTTGAGGATGCTGGGTGGGGCTCTGCCAGGTTTCAAGTGGCATACCAAGGGTGAATAGCTAGGTGGAATACGCTGTGCAGGCCTTAAACTTGCGCCACGTGGCACACTGAAACTCCCCAGCTGCCTGGGGTTGGTGGGCAGGGCCATATCAGGTTCTGAGTTGTACACCAATACTGCACAGCTAGGTGGAGTTCACTGTACAGGCCTTAAACTCATGCCATGCGGTGCACTGAAGCTCCCCAGCTGCTTGGGGTTGCTGGGAGGGGCCCTACCAGGACCTGAGCAGTATAAAAAGGCTGCACAGTAGGCGGAGTTCACTGTGCAGGTCTTCAGCTCGCGCCCCTCGGCACACAGAGGCTCCTTGGTTCCAAAAGTAAATATTTTAATTGACATTTTACTTACTTTTATTTTCTCATAAACCTCAAGAAACTTTTCAAAGCCCATTTCTTGCTCCAGGTGAAGTCTCAGTTCCTCTAAATGGTTGAAGACACTATCGTATTCACATTCACTAGTAGCCTCACCATCACTGTTATCTGAAAAACAGGAAAATAAATTTAAAAAAAAGATTTTATGATTACAAAAACAATAATACATTCTAACTAGACTAAAATTCTATGACATAAGAATGTCACTGATATAGATGATTTACATCTTTAATATAAACAATTTTCACTCAACGTAAATAGTAAATCAGTTAGAGTAAAAACATTTCTAGTGATTGCCACAAAGCTAAAAAAGGAAATCCTCGATACGTCATTTAATTTAGTAAAAAAAGGGAAAAGTATACTTCTGTGCTCAGCATTGAATCAGTCCGTTCTAAGAACCGTGTTTTAAAAGTTGATGATACACATGGACCATAACATAAAAAAGCATGCAGAAGGCAAATGACCTAAGACACACAACACAACATTTTGGGAAAACACTGGAAAATTATAAATACCCAATACATTTGGTATCTACATATCAAATATATTTTGAAAATAATTACTGAACAATCTTTTTTCACATTAATTCTGCATCCCAAATAGTTACAGAAATGCATGAACTTTATATGCATATTAAGGGTAATACTCTGAACAAAGAATGGCATCAAAATGAAAGAAAAAAGTATTAAAAATTAAGTTATCTTTATTACTAGAGAAATAAGTAAAAAAATGGAGAACAAGCAATAATAAAAGTCTATCAAAAATCATTGCTATAATTTAATGGGAATGAAATGGATTAGTTACGTATACACATCTGTGTGAAAAGAAAAAAGGCAGGGACACAAAACCATGCTTCAGTTTTAAAGTTGAGTATGGCTCATATCAGATATTAGAAAAATGCACTCTACTGAAAATGTTTATTCACAACGAAACAGAAAAATGGCCACAACTAGCCAGGTGTGATGGTGCACACCTTTAATCCCAGCACTCAGGAGGCTGAGGCAGGAGGATCGTTATGAGTTCAAGCCCAGCCTGGGCTACAAAGTGAGTTCAAGGCCAGCCTGAACTGCATAGTGAGACCCTTTCTCAAAAACCAGGGCCGGGGATTTAACTTGTGAGTTTGATTCCCCAGTACGAAAAGAACAAAAAGGACCACAACTCACGTACCTGAATGCCATTCTTCGTTTAGGGCACTTTCACTGCTGGGATTGTCTTCTTCATCTGCCAGATCTGTGCCGTTTGCAGTTTGCTCTGCATCACTGTTCTTTAAGACCAACTCTTCCTCCTCACTGTATTCTTCACTAGGCTGCTCCCTAAGTAACTGCTCCATTGAGGCCTGAAGCTCTTGCAAATCTGGGTCAGCTTCTTCAAACACACTGTAATTTAGATAATTAAACATCACTGAAACTTTACTGATTTAAAAATGTTACTTCAACTCGATATATATGCACTACTTTCTATTTAAAAGTATAAATTGTAGATAAAAAGTAGTCTGAAAAACCCTATGTAGTTTTTAACAAGACAACGAGAATGAATATAAATGATAAAAATAACATGATAAATAGCACATGACATATATTCTGGAATACATAAGTCAGAAGGTGACTTGTTTACAATAGTCCTGATTTGCCAAAGACAATAATATAACCATCAATATTATTCATTGCTTAAAAATTTTGAAACAATGTTGCTATTTTAAGGAGTCAGACTAAAGATGTGTTTCACTTCTAAAACAAATATTTAGTATTCAAATGCTTGTTTTATATAATTTGAAAGGTCAAAGTCTTTCTGTGGATATGTAACAGTTGTACATTACCTAAAAGACTTTTCATATAAATGCTCACTGGATATATGAACTTTCAAACTTTTTAATGGTGCTAGGGATCAAACCCAGGACTTCTCACATTAGGCAAGTACAGTACTACTGAGCTAAACCCCTAACCCTGCACTTACAGAAATGGAAATGTATGTTCAGATTAACTGTATGATGCAGGAACCTGATCTTCAGGTATGTATTCTCAAAAATGTTTCTAAAATACATAATAAATACTTTTCTGTGTAATTAGAATATACTACCATAATACTCACTAGAGAATCTTATTTTTAAAGTACTCATCAGTGTATTATTTCTATTTTTAATGGAATTATAAATATTGAAATAATTTATACAGATAAAATAGGATCAAACTGCTTAATAAACTAAATACTATATAAGTATATTATAATTTATATTTATATAGTATTTACTTATATTTTACATTAACGAATATTTGTTTATTATACTTACATAGTATTTAGCTTATTAAGCAATTTCACCTTATTATTTAAATTGTAACCACATAAAACTAATGTCATGGACATGGAAACTATAAGTCAAAGTAGTTTTCACCTCATTAAATAATTTTTTATTAGTATATGTTTGTGATATATAATAATTACATTGATTTGGGGGAATTAATATACATACATACACACAGCATCTTGAGCATATTGGATTCCCTCCCTCCCCTTCCAGATGCCCATCTGTATGGGGTATGCTATGTCTCCCCAAGTCTTCATATAATTTCGATGGGGCTGAGTTATTGGTTTGTTATTGGTTTGTTGACTGACAATGTGAGCGCTGTGCCCACCCAGGGGTGGAGCTGACATACTTTTGATGGGGCTGAGTTATTGGTTTGTTATTGGTTTGTTGATTGGCAATGTGAGTGCTGTGCCCACCCAGGGGTGGAGCTGACATACAGTGTAAGGGAAGGCGGGTCTCCCTCTTGTTCACTTCCTCTTCCGCCTCTCTCTCTCTCTCAGCAGCACGGCTTGCAGCTTGCAACTTGCAGCTGTCATGAACAGCAGGCCCGCCATGCCACGCTATCTTGGAGCCAACTAATAGACTGAAACTCCTGAGAAACTGTAAGAATAAACCTTTCCTTCCCTACCTTTGGGCATCAGGTATTTTGTCTTGGCAACGAGCGAAAAGTAACCAAGACACCATCCTATCTCCAAGACTACTTCTCTTGCCCTGTTCCTTAACATCTCTCCTTTATTTTTCTCTTTAAATTATGTATTGTTTGAGTTTAAGTTTCTCATGTAAGAGAAACCATGTGCATGTGATATTTAATCTGTGTTTGGTTTATTTTACTTAACATTATAGTCTTAAGATCCATCCATTTCTTACAGATGATTCAACTTATCTTTCTTTATGGTTGAGTAATAGTCCATTGTGTACACACACATACACACACATCTTCTTTATCCATTCATCTGTTGATGGACATACAAACTGTTTCCAAAATTCAGTTGCTGTCAATTAGGGTGCTAAAAACATGAGTATGAATATATCACTGTAATATGATGACTTTAACTCTTTCAGGAAGATACTCAGCTAGATTAAATGGCATTGCTATTTGTAGTTTTTGAAGAATGTCCATACTGATTTCCATTGTGGTTGTACCAGTTCACATTCCCATCAACATTGCCAAAGGGTTCTCTTATTGTCACATCTTTGCCAGTATTTGTGGTTGTTAAGTCTTTGATAGCTATTCCTTCTGGAGTATTATTTCAATAATTTGTATTTCCCTAATGACCAAGATGCTGAGCATTTTTTTCATATATTTATTGGTTATATGTACTTTTTCTTTTGAGAAGTGGCCTTTCAATTCAATTGCCCATTTTGATTGGGTCTTTTTCTTTTTTAAAATTCTTTATATATTCTTGATATTGGTCTGGTATCAGAGAAATAGCTGTAAAAATTTTTTTTCCCATTCTGTAGGTTGTCTCTTCACTGTTGATTGTTTCCTTTTCTGTGCAAAAACTTTTTAATTTGACATAAGCCCAATTGTTGATTCTTGGAATTATTTCTTGAGCAACTAGGGTTTTGTTCAGATGTCTTTGACTGTGCCTATGCCTTCAAGTATTTTACCTATTTTACCTTCCAGGAGAGTCAGTATTTCTGTTTTTATATAGAAGTCTTCGACACATTTTGATTTTATTTTAGGACCTGGTGAGATAAATAGGTCCAGATTAATTCTTTTACACATGTATAACTGTTCTCCCAGCCCCATTTGTTAAATAGCCCATCTTTCCTTCTGTGTTTATTTTAAGTTCCTTTGTCAAAGATCAGATATCTAAAGGCTCATTTGTTTGATTCTGTGTCTTTTACAGTGGACCCATGACTTACAAACTCAATTCATCCTGAGGACTGGTTGTAACTCAAGTTTTCAATTGAAGGTTCCGGCTCCTCTACACAGCCTTCAGTCTCTCTCCTGTATATAGGTAAATCTTAGTGTCCTTAGAGAGACACAGGCCCAGGATTCCTCAAATAACCCCATACAGGAAAGGATGTTGTAATGTTCCTTCCAGAACTCTTTAAGGGTTAAATCTGTTTCTGAGACCATCTGGAAGCACAAATGGCCAGCATTCGGGTCATAACTCAAGACTTTGGTCATAAGTTCAAAACTAAAATTCTGGGCATAACCTAAGTTGTTTGCCTGTCAGCTTGGTTGGAACTTGAGGGTCCACTGTATTTCACAGATTTGCATATCTATTTTTGTCTCACTACCACACTGTTTTTATTACTGTAGCTTTACAATGTAACTTGAAATTGAAGATTATAATGCCTCTCAGTTTTCTCTTTTTGCTCAAGATTGCTTTGGCTTTTCTGTGGGCTCTTCTAGTTTCTACAAATCTTAGAAATTTTTTTCTAGTTCCATAAAGAATACTGTTGGTATTTTGATTACAGATGCATTATATATATCATTTTTGTTAATATGGTCACTTTGACAATATTGATTTTTCCTATCCACAAAAGGGATGCTAACTTTAAAAGTACTCTTCAATCTCTGTTAGAGTACTGTTGTCTTCATTATACAGGCCTTTCACCTCCTTGGTTAGGTTGATTTCCTAAGTATGTTAATTTTTTTTCTTTGAGTTATCATAGTTAGAAATATTTTCCTGATTTATTTTATGGTTCATAGGATGTTACTGAGTTCTGTGTGCTGATTTTGTATTATGACACGTTTTTGAATTTGTTAATTAGCACTGAGTCTTCTAGCCAAGTTTCTTTGTTTTGTTTTTTGGGCCTTCTATGTAAAGGATCATATCATTTCCAAATAAAGGTAGTTTAACTTCCTTTCATATCTGTATCTTTTTTATTTCTTTCTCTTGCCTGATTGCTCTGGTTAAAGTTTCAAGTATCGTATTGAATAGGAGTGGTGAGAATGGATGTGTATATTTTATTGCTGATTTCAGATGTAATGCTTTCAGTTTTTCTTCATTTAGGATGATGTTGGCAGTGGCTTTGTTATAACTGGCTTTTAACAGTTTGGGAGAAGGCCCTTATATACCTATTTTCATCAGGGTGTTTATCATGAATGTGTGTTAGATCTTGTCAAAGGCTTTTTCTGCATCTATTGAGATGATTATGTGATTTTTATCCTTACTTCTGTTTATACGGCATTGTTACATTTATTGATTTATGCACTTTTACCATCCTTGCATTTCTGGGATGGCACCAACTTGGTCATGATGTATGATGTTTTTAATGATTTGTTGCATTCTGCTTGCAAGTATCTTGTTGCAGATTTTTATACCTACATTCATTAAAGGCATAATAGCTTGCAGTTTTCTTTCTTTTTTTGTTGAAACTTTGTCTGGTTTTGGTATCAGGGTAACACTGGCTTCAAGGAATGAGCTTGGCAGTGTTCCTTCCCTTTCAATTTTATAAAGGAGTTTGGGAAACCTGGCATGAGTTTCTCTCTGAAATTATGATAAAATTCAGTAGTGACTCCATCAGGTCAGTTGGTAGAAATTTTATTACTGCCTCAATTTCATTGCTTGTTATTAGTCTATTCAGGATTTTCATATCTTCTTCAATTTTGATAAGTTAATTTATCCACATCCAGATTCTCCAACTTATTGGAATGTACTTTTTTGAAATAGCTTCTTTGAATCCTCTGGATTCCAATGGTGTCCACTGTGATTTTACCTTTTTTATTTATAATTGCATTGATATGGATCTTTTCTTTTGGTCAGTATGGCTAAGTGTTTATCAATCTTATTTATCCTTTTAAAAGTTACTTGATGTTTTTCTCTACTTCCTTTTTGTTCTGTTTTTAATCTTTTCAAACATTTGTTTATTAGTTCTTTATCTGAAATTTCTTCCACTGCAATGCCCTTGAGATCAGCTTTTGGGGAATTATGATGTTTTGAGGCATTTTATTGCCTTTTTTCTCATCACTCATGGTGTGTGTGTGTGTGTGTGTGTGCAGGTGTAAGTGTGTTGAATGTTATAGATTAGTTGGGCTGGAGGACTCTGCCATTTTAACAGAGATTCCTAATTGCAAGGAGAGAATAACTAACTACTGGCAAAATCTATTAACAAACAACCAATCAGTATTAGCTTAGAGTTTGTTTACCAAATTTTCTACTCTTTCAATAATCCAGGAATACAAAGGATTAGTAACAGTAGAAAAATGGCTGGGAGACAGAAGAAAATAAAACAAAGGCAGATTTAAAGAATAAATAAAAGAAGAAAATTGAGGAAAACAGAAGACCAAAAAGAAACAAAAGAAGATTAAAAAGTTCTTGATGACATTATTTTCATATCTAGAAAGAAGGGGAATAAAGGATTTTGAGAGGGTACGTGGGGAGTGGGGTGGGGGAAGGAGTACTTCAAGAGATTTATAAATAGAAGGTTGGACAGGCTTTATGGAGAGTGTGTCCAATTTATAACCTAGCATGAACTCTATCGCAGAAGGCCCAAGTAATGACCTTTGGTAAGGGAGAACCTGACAACTCAAGGTAAAACACTGTAAAAACAAAAACAATAGTTAGCACTCATATACAGATAATCGTATGCTCTTTACGCACACTCTAAAGTAGAAAAAAAGAAAAATTAAGATGTTATAATAGTTTCTATACATGAGAGAGAAAGTGTGACAGTGTGAATACTTGTGAAGGTGTGAGGGGGAAACTGAGGAAAGTGGAAGAGAGGAACTTTAAGTGAATAGTGAAAGACGTTACAGTGAGATTGAGTCCAATTAATGATCTAATGGAAACACTCATTTTAGAAACTACAAAACAACCCTTAGTGAGGGGAAACCTAATGTGAGATGTTAAACACTGTAATCTTTGGGTTATTTTTAATAGTTTATATACAAAAGAGAGGAATAGGTAGAATGGGAGAGAAAAATACATAAAGGGAGGCTCTGAAAGATAGAAGATATGAGAGGAAAATAACAAAGGTAAGGAGAGGATGAAATTGTAGATGGGAGGTGAAAACATAGGGAGAGTGAATCTAACTGTTGAACTAACAGTCCAGCAAGGTGAAATAATACCTTTTGAAGTGGGTGTATGGAACAACTACACGGAATGTTTTACAAGTAAGAGTACAAAGCTTATACGTACATCTATAACCATATATATACATGTATACAAAGGTCTACTCAAAAATCAAATAAAAAAAAGAAACACATGCATAAACAGAACTCAAAGGACAAAAAAACATATCAAGGTCGCTGTGCTCAGGAGCCTCTGGGGATCCCAGAATGTGGGCAAGTCATCAGCGATTCTCCCACTGCCGGCAGCAACCTCTGATTTCTGGTTGAGACTCTGCTGTTTGTTCTGCATAATTCACCTCTCTCAACTTTCCATGCTCTCAGTTTGCAGTTATGTCCCAGATGTGCCTGGCCTTACTCTACCCAGCAACTTCTGCAGTCCCTTGTGGTCAGGCAGGAGCAGTATCTTCAAACGTATGTGCCATTCTGATAGCTTTCTCTGTGCCTTTTACTCCTTAATCAAAATAATACCCTTGCTTGCTGAGTTTCAATCTGAGTTGAGATTTTAGTGGCTTATGGGGCCAGCAGGAAATAGCCTCCACAGGTGGTGATTGAAATTCTTTCTCCATCCCCAGTGACTGTGTGTTTCAGTTGTTCGGCTTCTCAAAGTCTCTTTCTAGCCCATGAATTTAGTGGTGTTTAGGACTTGGTGGAAGGGAGACTTCTGCTTAGAATGTGGTAGCCAACTGAGTGACAGCACAAAAAAAGCTCACAAGGACACAGATCTCAGGGGTGTTTGGGAGGCAGCGGGAGACTGCCTGCTCTGGCACTGCTCCAGGATTTTTTCTCAATCCTTGGATCCCACTGGTAATAGGCACTGCAAGCCCCCATGATTCTTACTGTCTCACACACTACTCAAAGTCTGATTCCAGTTCCCTATCAGGACCAAGTCCTTTGCTTTGTTCCTCACTGTCCCTAGGGGTCACTGGTTCTCAGTCACTGCCCTCCCAAGTGATTCTCTGGCTTGTACTTTTCCCAAAGCCCTGATCTGAGGAGGCCCTCTCTTGTGAATGTCTTGCTTGATGGGCTGCATCTCCCAGGGGGAGCAGCCTGTTAAGTCACTGCACTTGGTTTCTTCCCTCAGGGGAATGGAACTTTTCCCAAGATGGCATGGTTATCAAGCCTGGGTTGGAAGCAAGGGAAGGACTGGGAAGTAGGCCTTATTCTAAACACCCAGTACTGGATTTCATCTAATGGCTTCTCTTCTAGTTGCCTCCCTGTGGCTGAATTTTTATTCAACACCCCAACCCTATCCAAATACCTGCTGACTCTGATGAGTACCTTCTGAGGGTCTCATGAGTGCTGCCCACCATGATGCCCACCTTTCTGACTTGCTCAAGGCTACAGTCAGTAAATGGCAAAGAGATATCTAAAAATCTAAGTTTTTTGCCATGCCTACAAAACTCAAAAAACATACTGACAGACTTTATTCTTTCATGACTTGCTTCTTTCACTTAAAGTAGGATATAGATAGAAACATTTATAGGTTAAGATTTAAATGAGGTTCCAGACACATGAAGACATCAGAAATTATGTACCAAAACTGAGGACCTAATCTACCAAAAATGCAGTGCTCAACAAGGTACAAGGACTGACAGGTTTTCTAAAAGTTTACAGTCTCTCAAACAAATATTTACTAAAGAACTCAAATGTAAACACTATTACATAAGACCTTGAATACATTTACATTAATAGAAAAAAATCTAAGAAATATCTTTATCTTCTATCTAATACAGAAACTCTAGCAATTTGACTTTGCAATAGTTAATAGAAAAGTAAAAGCATCTAATGAGAATGACAAAGTGTATAATCTTTTGGATTATCCCACTAGAAGCATTTAACTTAATACTAACTTCTTTTTTTTTTTTTTTTTTTGGTAATGGGAATCAAACTCAGGACCATGTGCTTGCCAGGCAGGTGCTCTGTCACTGAGCTATATCCTTGGCCCTAGGAGCATTTAACTTAATATTAAACTGCAATACTAACGTACCATGCACACCTGCTATGTTCTATTTCCAAAACCAGAGTGATCTGTTGATAACATCTTTTAGTAGCCTAGAGTAATGTGTGCCCAACACAAATGGGAGATCAAGTAGCTGAGGCTGCTGAGACTTCCATTATAAGGAATATATGACAAGATTACAATCTTTTACTAAATGAGCACTCCAAAAACTATTTAAGGCACTTTAAAATCAGGTCTCAAATTCACTTTTCACTTTTTTTTTTTTATTACAAAACCTTGGCTACAGTGTGGACATTACCAAAGACAAATGTCAAGTGAAGTATTCCTGTATTGACAGAGTGACACTAAAACATAACTTCATTTTCAGATTTTTCAACTAATACTGAATGCTTCTAATTCTTAAAATTAAATTCTTTTATCAACTAATAATTAAAAGAACAGATGACGGTTAACCTTAATCATCATCTTGAGTGCATTAAGAGAAGTCTAGCAGATTAGTAAAGCATATTACTGGGTATATCTATGGGGGTATCTAGAGATGATGGGTAAGGAGACCAGCAAACTGGTAAGACATACTCTGATTGTGGGTGGCACCATCTAATAGACCTGCAGCTCAGTTGGAAAAACCGGGGAAGGAAGAAATTGGCCTGTGTTTTGAAAAGCTCCATTCCGCTTGAGCGGGTGCATCTTTTGCTACTGCCATCTCCTGTGGACAACAGGCTCCAGTTTATTTAGGTTTTCCACACAGACTCACACAGTGACTCTCCTGGGAGCTTCAGTCTCAAACTGGCACTGCACCCCGGGTGCTGCTTGCTTCCAACTTCCAATGAGCGGCTACTGGATCCTCTGGCTCCGGAAAGCAGAAGGCCATTATAAATCCTCCTGCCTCTGATCCTGTGAGCCCACTTAATCAATTTCATCACAGTTTGGAAAGAGTTATCTTTTAATCTTTGATTCTTCTATTTTACAGTGCTCATTAAATATTCTGTGTGTTTTTAATAACCTTATTGGCAAAAACAACATTCAGCACCTTTATGGTTGACAAAGTGTTGAGTAACAGTTTTTTCTCCAACATTTTAATAAAACACATTTTAATATATATTATATTTTTCTATTGATTCTGTTCTTTTAGAGAATTCTACACAATACAGAACACAAGTCACAAACAAGCTGTAATTCACTCAGTTAAAAACTGATCATTTTATTAAAATGTTGGAAAAAATCTCTTAGCACTCTGTCAATCAAAAAGGTGCTATAGGTTGTTGTCAATACGGCCACCAAAAACACAAAACCAAAGTACCATGTTACTTAAATTCATGAACTTAATGTGTCTTATGATTTTGGAAAAGATGGCCATGTGTGTGTGGGAAAGATAGCTACAGCTGTGTTTGTCACCCGATGCAGAGTTTGCAAACAAAAGTGTTCATGAACTGAGATACCACGTATTTAATTACAATGGTCAAATAAAAGAATCAAATATAAAAAAGGTAGCTTTTACTTCAAACTGTGAGGTAAATCTACAGGGCTCTGTTAAAAATGGAAATAAAGGTAAACTTTTGAAAATAAAATTTCATTAGAAATTTAAAAAGCAAGGGGCAGGTGGTACAGACCTGTAATCCCAGCACTCAGGAGGCTGAGACAGGAAGATCAATTGGAGTTGGAGGACTGGCTGCACTACATAGTGAGAGCCTGTCCAAAAAAAAAAAAAAAAAAAAAAAAAAAAAAAAAAAAAAAAAAAAAAAAAAAAAAAAAAAAAAAAAAAAAAAAAAAAAAAAAAAAAAAAAAAAAAAAAAGCAAGCAAGGGGCAAAGCTTAACAGAAAAACAAAATGTCAGATGGAGTTATACTGGCTCATAAAGCAGAGCAGGAAAAACTGTGAGACTGACCAAATGCTTCTAATCAGACCAACATATGAGTTGCTTCTATGCAAAGGCAAAGGCAAAAAGCAGAAACAAGTTTAAAACATTATAAATCATATGAATTCTACTATTTTGTAACATTCTCAGTGAATACATTGTAGTTTTACAAATACTTTATTCAAGGATACTTTCATTTTTTTATCCAAAAAACATAACATTTGTCTGAGTTGCTCAGAGGGTCTTACTACCATTGAAGAAGTTAAAGGAGGATTTTTATCTAAGGCACCACCACTCCCCACAGTTTCAAAAGCTTGTTGGTTACATTTCTCTCCTGAAATCTAGGTTCTCCATGAATCACAAAGAAAGAAATTTTATAAAAGTAATCAAATTACATACAAAACACACACACACACACACAAATCCCTTTTCCTACCCCACACCAACAAAGCCACTAGTCTGTATGCTGGCTCCCTCACTGATATGGTCATGAAATCAGACATGGGAAAGAGATAGGTGTGGAGCTTTCTGGTCATCTTACTGGGGAAGTACAGAATATTAATTACTCATAATTTCCCACTATAATCCCTGCATTATATGGTATTCCACTATTAAGCAGCCTCTTATCATTCATTTGCTTAACTAATATTTACTGAGTACTTACTCTATGCAAGCCAGTGTACATACAGTGACTATATGCAAGTTAGTGGTAAATAAGGCAGTGAGCAGCAACAGAAACCATTTTTTCTCATACCCTTCAAATGTGATGAACTTATTGCATAATTTAGAGACAGATGTACATTATCAAAATTTGTACAACCACACTTCAAGTTGTAAAAAGTTAAAGAGTAGCGAAAAGTCAGACACAGATCATTTTCAAAAAATGTCTAGAAAAGTTACTCTCTTTGGAATGTTTTAAAAAAGTATCAATTCAGCAGTTACGTTAATGCCAGTATTTATGAATGACCTTATGCTTACATGTCTTCAGAATCGGAAGGCCCTTCTTTAATGTGCTCATCTTCAATTTCGTCTATTTCAAGATTGTCTTGATTAACATCTCCTACAGTGGGAACATCCATTAGGGTTCTGAACAGCTTTGAGAGATCTGGAAGTGAGCAGGTCCTCAACATCTAAAAAAAGTCAACAGATTACTTATTAGAAGTAAGAGAATTTGGCTGGGGATATAGCTTAGCAGCACAAGTGCTTGCCTGGCAAGTGTGAGGTTGTGAGTTTGATCCCCGGTACCAAACAAACAAACAAATTAAAAATAAGAAAGAAAACTAGAGCTAATAATAGTTACATATAAATTATATTTTAAGAACTAGAACAAGAGGATTCAAAGGTAATTTGCCCAAGATTACAACCTAATTCTTTTAAATTTCAGCTTGGTATTTTTTCACACAACAAACTAAAACTTGTGAGTTATGATTAGGTTTTAACACACACAAATTCATTTAAGTTACCTCTAAATGATGGGGAGAGGTTTTTACTTAGGTATATACCTGGTCTGGAATTGGAAATCTGTCAGGAATCAGTCAGTGCTAGAAAATTTCCATTCTCTCTTTTTCACCTGTGGCCCATGTTGTTCCTCTTTTGTGATATTTCTGAGTTGTGGGCTATGGTCAGCTCTCCCCACAAGGTCTTGCTGAAATGCTGCAGCGCATTCTTTGAAGTGAGGCAAAGCACAATCACTCAACCCGTAACCTTTGGTACTGTTTCATTGTTGGAGTTGCTGGCTAGTTAACAGTGGTTAAATTAGGGGGCTCAAATCAGTGTAAAGGAAAGAAAGCCTAGCACCACTTCCCTGGGCTTGGGACTGTGAGTGAAAGGCTGGCGCACAAAGCACTTTGATGTCAATGCTAAGAATCACTCATAACAGCAGAGGAGGAACTCCGCCAATTGTGTTGTGAAAATAAAAAACAGCACACAGTTGAGGTGCTGAAAACTTAAATTTGTGTTGGATAAGAACATAGATAATAGTAATAGATTGTTTGCCAACCTTTCAACAATTAGAATGTGATGATTGGCAGGCATTTATGAAACAAATAGCCAGTTTTTGGGGTGGGTTAACCCTGAAAGAATTTGTGAGTTTCGAAACATGATTACTAAGGTCCTGATAAGAACTCTACACCAGATGTGAGACTTTAAAGAAAACACAATGTTTAGCATATTAATAAAAATTTACATCCGTGGGCAATTTTATTAGTACAATCTGTTTTTTGAGAAAAAGGACACATTCCCATTATTTAAGCATAATTTACATATTACAGCACTTAAGGGGAAAAATGGTCATAAGTTACAAGTTGGTGAAGTTGGTTAAGATGGGTAAAGATATATTGCCTTAAACCATTTAATAATGGTACTGAACATATTTCTTTCCCACTGTCAGAATTTACACTTATCATTTTATTCTTTCAACCATATGTACTGTAAGCCAGCAATATATAAAATAGGCTCCTAGGGCTGGGGATATAGCTCAGCGGCATAAGGTCCTGCGTGGCAAGCACAAGGTCATGAGTTTGATTCCCAGTACCAATAAAATAAAATAAAATAAAATGGACTCCTAGAAATAGTTTCTTTAGATAATGACTAATCAAGAAAAATAAACAGCACACATGCATTATACATCTAATCTTATGGGGCTACTTGAAAGGGTAATTTTTTTTTTTTTATAGGTTGAGAAAAATTTTAGCTAGCCCTGGTAAAATATTCTCAGTTCTAGCTTATTCCTTTTATCAATTAAAATAACTTGCACAACCTATCATTAAAAGATACAATTAGAAAAAATTTCAGGCGGTCATGGAATTTAACAACTTGCCCCTGTAACAGGTTTATACCCAACTACTTGTCTGACAGCTATCAAAAGGAGAAACTCTTATTTATTTATTTTTTATCTTAAAGAGAAAAAATAAACAGAAAAATCAAGAAGCAAACAATTAAAAAACAACAGCAAAAGCAAAATGACGGTAACAATAAAAAAAACAATGGTGATACAAGATTTCAAAACAAGATGATAGGAATGTAACAATGGTTGTTATATAGCATATTGTTATCCTTGAAGTAATTACTCAGGCTACCAGATACAGGCATGCAAGACTGATGAAACAATATAATTTCCAAAAGGAGAAACTCCTTTATGTACACATCACTCATGATAAGATTTGTGTTATTCTTAAAGAGAATCTTTACCTTCAGCCAAAAATTTAGCCAACATGCCGAGCTAATATTCTATTGTTTTAATATTGACCTAAAGAAATTCTCCTGTAAATATCAGTTCATCCATAACACTGTCTGAGATCTTACTGCACTTACAGGTTTTTTTTTTTTGAGATTCTTTGCACCATGAACAAATACGCAGTGTTGGTATCATTATAAAATCAATCAAGACAGTAATGTTTTCTAGAACCCTAAAACATTTTTTTAAATGTATGTTATCTTTGGTTTTTATAGTTAGTTTTCTTCTCAAAAATAAAGGGAACCATATACTATAGTTAAAGAATGAATGGTGAAGTATTAGCCTCATTAATAAAATTATACATCAAATTCAAGTTTAAAGAATTCTGTTAGCTCACTTTTTCTTTTTCTTTTCTTTCTTCCTTTTTTTTTTTTTTTTTTTGGTACTGGGGATCGAACTCACAACCTTGCGCCTGCCAGGCAGGTGCTTATGCCACTGAGCTAAATCCCCAGCCCCATATTTTTGAGACAGGGTCTCACTATGCAGTTCAGGCTGGCCTTGAACTCACTTTGTAGCTCAGGCTGGCCTTGAATGCACAATGGTCCTCCTGCCTCTGCCTCCCAAGTGCTGGGATTATAGGCGTGTGCCACCACACCTGACTGCTAATTCACTTTTTCATCTTTAGAATTTTTCATATAAATCATAAATTGGTAATTTTCAGGTATACTATAAAGCTGTTTATGACAGGCACATTTGTTGAGCCCATGTTTACTGCAATTAAACTACTACTGTTCCCTCAGAATAGCTTCTACCAGTATTTTTTCTCTTCAGTCCATAAACTTGATTAAAATGTGTTTAGAACAAAAATTATGTAAGACCTCCTCGCCCCTCTACGGACCTAGGGCAGCCGCCAGATCATTAGCTGCCCCTTCTCCTCACCCTGCCACAGACCTAGGATAGCAGCAGGAACATTGGTTATGCCTCCTCCTCGACCCCTGGACCCAGGGGGCCTGCAGGATCATTGGTCACCCTTCCCACTCCAAAGACCTCAGCAGCCCACGGACAAACAGTGACCACTTCCACCACCTGTAGAACCTTGGTGGGCTGATGGGAGCCTCAGCAACCTCTCACCCACACAGAGGACCTCACGGGGCTTGCAACAGTGTGGTGAGTTTCCCCCTCAAATAGAGGACCTCAGTGGGTAAACAGAAGCAGCAGTGAACTCCCCCTACCCCCATCTGAAGGACTTTGGTGAGCCTGGCAAGAGTGTGGGTGAGCCCTTCCTCCATACAGAGAACACCAGGTGGGTTGAGGAGAGTGCTGACAAGGCCACCCCCAACCTGGAGGAAATCAAAAGGGCTTACAAGACACCCAGTGACACAGTAGGGTCCCAGCTGAGGTGAACACTATAGCCAGGTAGATGTGGCAGCCAGGAACAGCCTGAAGTCATAGTAACAACAGGAACTAATGGTTGACTTACATCAATGCTCTTAGGCTAGCCAGCCTAGGAAGAATACAGGACTCACCCAATAGGCCCTGCAGGAGGAATTCAGGTGAATGGCCCTACCCTTCATTGTGGGACCTAGCAATTGGACAAACATCAACCACACAGTAGGACCCTAAGACACACACGATGGATGGTTGAGACTAGAGGGATTGAAAGATCAAATATTAACCCAAGAAGTGACAATGACAAAATAAAAAAGCAAAATGTAATCTTAAATATCCAGCCCATCAGGAACAAGTACAGAAAACATTAAAATAGAGGACATTAAAAATCATACACCTGAAATTTCTGAAAAGGTAGCAAGTGAAATAAAGAAACAAATCCATGAGGCCATAGAGGAAATCAGATTGGAAATAATCTCTCATGTAAAGAGAGAAATGACAACCTTAATAAAGGAGTTGCTCAGCATAGCTAGAAAAGACATAGATAAAAAAGTACAGGAGCATGGGAAAATGATGGAAACCTTGAATGAACAATATACAAAAGAAGTAGAATGCACAAAACAAATTCAAAGAAATATCCAAGAAATAAAAAACTAATGAAAGCTGGTGAAACTGTTTGAATGAAGTTGAGGATAGAATTTCAGACCTTGAGGACAGGATCACAGTGAGCGATTATGAATGAAAAGAACTTTTAAAAATAACAAGGCAGCATGAAATGAAAATTCAACAGCTTTAAGATGATGCAAAGAGAAACAATAAAAGACATAAATGAAGATGCAGGGGTCAATGCAAATGACATAGGAAAACTATTTGCAGAATAGCAGAAAATTTACCAAACATGGGAAAAGAATCAGATATATAGATAAGTGAGGCATATAGAATGCCAAACAGTCATAACCAAAATAAATCTACACATATACATATAATAATTAAGATCCCAGAAATTCAGCATAAAAACAGAATACTAAAAGCTGTTAGAGAAAAGACACAACTCACCTATTAAGGAAAGCCTATTAGAATCACGGCAGACTTCTCAGCACAAACCCTCAAATCAAGACGAGCTTGGAGTGAGGTGTTTCAAGCCCTGAAAGAAAACAACTTTCAACCCAGATTGATGTACCCTGCAAAAATTTCTTTGAAAATTAATGGAGAAATAAGACACTTCCATGGCAAAGAAGAACTGAAGAAATTCATGTCCACCAATCCAACCCTAGAAAGAGTACTGAAAGACATACTAGAGAGAGATAAAAATGACTACAATTTCCAGAACAACAGAAAGAAACCACCAGACAGGATAAGCAATTAAACAAGGTGGAAAAGCAGGAAACCAACAGGAAAATAACATGAAAAAGTTGAGCCAGTACATATCAGTTATATCCATCAATGCAAATGGCTTCAATTCACCTATTAAAAGAAATAGGTTGACAGAATGAATCAGGAAACAAGATCCAACAATATGCTTATACAAGAAACATATCTGACTCAAAAGGAAACTCACAGACTACAAGTCAAAGGATGGAAAACAATATTCCATGCAACAGTAACCCAGAAAAAAACAGGGGTAGCTATTCTGTTTGCCAACAATATGAACTTCAAACCAAAAATGATCAAAAGAGATAAAGAAGGTCACTACATACTTGTCAGGGGAATAATTCAAGAAGAAGAGCTAACAATTATAAATATATATGCACCAAATACAGGAGGACCCAACTATATAAGACAAATACTACAGACATGAAAAACCAAATACACAACAACAGAATTGTAATAGGGGACCTTAATACTCCATTGACACAAAGAGATAGATGAACTAGACAAAAGATAAGCAAAGAAATAACAGAACTGAATTAAACCTGTGAACAAATGGACTTAGTAAGTGTTTACAGAGTATTCCACCCAACCACATCAGAATACACATTTTTCTCAGCTGTGCATGGGACAGTCTCTAAAATAGACCATGTCAGCCCACAGAACATGATTAAGTAAATGCAAAGGGATTGAAATTATCCCATGCATATTACCTGATAATAGTGCACTGAAATTGGAAATTAATGGCAAAAGAAACCACAAAACCTACATAAACACATGGAAATTAAATAATAACCTCTTGAACAACCAATGGGTTACATATGAAATTAAAGAAGAAATTAAACAATATCTAAAATTCCATGAAAATGCAGACATAACATACCAAAATCTATGAGATGCAATGAAAGCGTCCTAAGAGAGAAATATATAGCAATAAATTATCACAACAAGAGAACAGAATGAGCACAAATAAACCACCTAAAGATATACCTCAAGCTTCTAGAAAAAGAGCTAGTCAAACACAAAGTTCATAGATGAGAGGAAATTATAAAGATCAGAGCAGAAATTAATGCAAATGAGACTAAGAAAACAATACAAAGAATTAATGAATCAACGAGCTGGTTCTTTGAGAGAATAAACAAAACAGATAAACCTCTAGCCAATCTCATCAAGAAAGAGAAAGAAAAAAATTCATGCAATAAAGAATGAAAAGGGAGAAATTACTACAGATTCCATGGAAATTCAGAAGATCTTGCATACATACTTTGAAAATCTTTACTCACATAGGGTGAAAAACAGAGGAATTGGACAAATTCTGAGAAGCGTATGAATTACCAAAGCTGAATCAAGAAGATATAACAATTGTGAATAACCCAATATCAGCTACTGAAATTGAAAATGTGATTAAAAACTTACCAACGAAGAAAAGCCCAGGGCCGGAAGTTTGGCTCAGCAGCTTATGCGCCTGCCTGACAGGTGTGAGGTTGTGAGTTTGATCCCTGGTGCCACAAAAAAAGGAAAAAAAAAAAAAAAAAAAAAAAAAGCCCAGGTCCTGATGGATTTACAGCTGAATTCTACAAGAAATTTACAGAAGATTTAACACCAATACTACTCAAACTCTTCAATGAAATTGAAAGGGAAGCAATCCTCCCTAACTCATTCCTGGAGGCTAGTATTACTCTGATACCAAAACTGGAGAAAGATCCAGCCAAAAAGGAGAACTATAGGCCAATCTCCCTAATGAACATTGATGCAAAGATTCTCAACAAAATACTGGCAATAGAATGCAGCAAATCATCAAGATTATACATCATGACCCAGTGGGATTTATCCCAGGAATGCAGGGATGGTCTAACAAAAGCAAATCAATAAATGTAATACACTACATCAACAGAGCCAAAGACAAAAATCACACGATCATCTCAATAGATGCAGAAAAAGCTTTTGATAAAGTCCAACACTTGTTCATGATAGAAACCTTATAGAAACTTGGAATAGGTGGTATCTACCTCAATCTGATAAAAATCATCTATGACAAACCAACAGTCAAAATTATACTAAATGGACAAAAACTGAAAGCTTTCACTCTAAAATCAGAAACAAGACAAGGATGTCCACTATCATCACTACTATTCAATACAGTTCTGGAAACATTAGCCAGAGTAATCAGACAAGAGAGAGAAATAAAAGGAAGAAAGATAGGAAAGGAAGATGTTAAATTATCACTATTTGCAGATGACACAATACTCTACACAGAAGACCCTGAAAATTCCATCAAAAGGCTACTAGAGTTAATAAACAAATTCAGTAGTATAGCTGGATACAAAGTCACTCAAAAATCAACAGCATTCCTGTACGCAAAACAACAAACTCACTGTCTTAGTTACTTTTTGCTCATTGCCGAGACAAAATACCTGACACCCAAAGTTAGGGAAGGAAAGGTTTATTCTTACAGTTTCTCGGGAGTTTCAGTCCATAAAGTGGGCTCCAAGGCAGCATGGGATGACGGGGCTACAGTTCATGGCAGCTGCAAGCTGCAAGCCGCAATCCGCGCTGGCAAGAGAGAGGGTGGCGGAAGCCGGGAAGCAAGCAAGAGGAAGACCCGCCTTCCCTTATACTGTATCTCAGCTCCACCCCTGGGCGGGTGTAGCAGTCACGTCATTAATCCTGGTGCTAGACAACAAACTGATCACAAGCATCAGACTCAGCCCCATCAAAAGTATGAGGACTTGGGGGTACATAGCATATCCTATACACTCACTGAGAGAGAAATTATGGAAATAACACCTTTCACAATAGCATCCAAAAAAATGAAATACTTAGGAATCAATCTAACAAAGAATGTAAAAGACCTATATGCTGAAAACTACAGTACTCTAAAAAAGAAGATCGAAGAGGTTGCTAGAAAATGGAAAGATATCCCTTGCTCTTGGTTAGGAAGAACTAACATTGTGAAAATGGCCACACTCCCAAAACTGTTATACAGATTTAATGCAATCCCAATGAAAATACCATTAACATACCTCACAGGTTTAGAGAAAACATTCCTAAAATTCATTTGGAAACAGAAGAGACCTAGAATAGCAAAGGCAATTCTGGGCAACAAAACAAGGAAGGAGGCATCTCTATTCCTGACTTGAAATTATACTACAAAGCTACAGTGATAAAATCAGCATGGTACAGGCAAAAAAATAAAACAGACCTTAGGATCAAGGGAACAGATTAGAAGATGCAAATACAACTACAAAGACACTCAGTCACCTTATATTTGACAAAGGGGTGAAACATGTTCACTGGAAGAAAGATAGCCTCTTTAATAAATGGTGCTGGAAAAATTGGCTTTCCATATGCCAAAGACTGAAACTAGACCCATGTCTATCACCATGCACTAAACTAAAGTCAAAATGGATCAAAGATCTAAATATTAAAATAGAAACACCAAATTTACTGGAAGACAAAGTAGACAGAATTCTTGAAGACACAGGGGCAGGCAAAGAGTTCATAAACAAAACACAAACCACATGGGAAGTTCTTCAAAGAATCAACAACTGGGATCTCATCTTATTAAAAAGTTTTTGCACTTCAAAAGAAATCACCAACAAAGTGAAAAGAAGACCCACAGAATGGGAAACAATTTTAGCCAACTGTCCCTCAGACAAAGGACTTATATTCAGAACATATAAAGAATTGAAAAACATCATGCCCCCCAAATTCAAAGACCTAATCTAAAAATGGGCATCTGAGATGAACATGTACTTCTCAGATGAAGAAATACAAATGGCAAATAAAGACATGAAGAAATATTCAGCATCATTGGTCATTAGAAAAATGCAAATTAAAACAATATTGAGATTCCATCTCACTCCAGAAAGAATGGCTGCCATCAAGAAATCAAATGATAACAAATGCTAGCAAAGCTTCAGGAAAAAAGGAACTCCTTTACACTGTTGGTGGGAATCTAAACTGATTTCTACTTTAAAAGTTTCCTTCTAAAAGATATTTAATCAAGATTCACCACTGATGAATTTCCCTAATGGGACAAAGAAAAGGAAAGGTATGTGGTAGAGAATAAACTTTAAATAATGCTTCCTCTTTACCTTCTATTGTTGGGTTTTTCTGCCTGTATCTTTTTCAAAATAAAGTCATACTTAGTATGGTATAAACCAATAATGCATAAGAGGGTTCTAATGAACATCCTCTATCCATAGATTTTTCAGAAAATATTGAGTACTATGTGTTACACACTAAACATAACCATACGTTACATACTAAACATAACCATCATGACAGAAAATAGATCCAGATCTTGCTTTATGAAACCTTCAGGGTAGAAAAACAGCATGATTAGGAATTCTGAACCTACAGAAACTATCATCCCCAGATCAGAGAACTGTTGTGGCCACAGAAAAGATAAAGGTTTAATCTAAATTCCATATACCATAGATCTCCGCTGGAATAAGACTGAGGAATGGGGGGAGGACGGAGGCAAGTAAGGAAGAAAGGGGGAGATAGAGTAGTAGCAGTAGTAGTAGTAGTAGCAGAGAGAGAGACACAGAGAGAGGGGGAGAGAGAGAGAGAGAGTCAAGGAAGGAGAGAGGGAGAGAGAGAGATTGATCAGTCAGGATTGAGATGAGATTTTGAATGCCTTTTCAATGGAGTTCACTAAATAAACAGAAGAACCTAAACATTTCAAATACTCTTCTGGTCTATGAGCTACAAGACTTTGAGAATCTGTTCACTCAAAAACAAACTACTCTATTCCTTCATACTATATCAATTTTTGAACATTACATCCAAATCTTAGAGCATTTTCCTTCATAACAAATTCCAAGGTTTCTCTAGTAAGTTTTCCTATAAGACAATCATGGCAAAAAATTCATCACCACTATTATTTTCTGAGGAATGGGTTAAACAGTAAGAAAGCAAAATTTTTAGAGAAGTTAGTCTTTTCTCCATGTAAGTAAACTGGATTAATCTAACTCTGAATTCATGGTACTCATATGGCTCCAAAAATCTATGTTGACTCACTATGTAACCTTGGGAAAATGCCTTTGCCTTTCTGTACTTCAATTTCTTCATGTATAAAATAGGGATAATTTCAGTGATTATAGGGTATTTGAGAGATTTAAATTATTACATGTAAAGTAGGTAAAACAGAATTTAGCATACAATAAGTGTTCAATAAAGTCAGCCAGCTACAGCTACACTAATAATCAGTACTATATTTTTATGTGAAAAATCAAAGTACATAAGAATGCTTCTCAAAAGATATATGGTCTGATTTTTAAAAAACTGGGCATGGAAAAAAAAACTGGGCATGGTTATGACTGAAATTTGGTACTTTGGTTTACAGTCAGAGAACAAAGTGAATACATTAGCAGCCTCTTCCCACAATTTAATTAGTTGTTATCTAATAACCCTACAAAGAAATTAACTTGCTAATATTTATGAATGTATTTGACAGATGTTCGTAATGACAGTTCATTAGAAAGGCAGAACTGGGAATGTATTAGTATTTTTCATACCCATGGAAGGTGACATATAACATGCTTTAAACATTCTAGGCCCCAGTTAGATCAACTGTGCTGTGGCAATGTTTCTTGTGGGGACTGCAGACCATCAACAGTAGAATCACTGACAGTCCATGTCACAAATGTATATTCTTGAACACTGCTTCAGATATATTAAGACAGACACTCTTATGTGTGGGGTATAGCACTAAGCATCTGAGATAAATACCTCAGATGATGCCCACATTAAACTTTCAGAACTGCTAGTCAGTCTATGGTTCAAAACAAACTGGTCATTAATCAGGGAACAATGGACAAAAACACTTTCATAAATAAATTGCAGTTCTGAAAAATAATTAAGATGTATAATGTACATGTACCAACCCCCCCACAAGGAATGCAATCATTATGTACCACAAACATTACTAATAAGAAATTAAAAAAAAAAACTAAAAAAATGTAAGTTGTAATTTTGACCGGAAATTTTCCTGAAATCTACCTTCACTAAAAACGGCTTGCCACTTTTCCAGACCAGTTTTTCTTACTGAAATTACAGTCATTTTCCATTACAAGTTATAAACCTTAACCTTATAATTTCCTCATTTGATTTCCAACTTACATTAACCTTTTGTCAATGAACAATACACACGTTATTGCATCCCATACACCGAGTAACTGTTGTTAAAAGCCATACTCTAAAATGGGATTATTTGAAATGTAAGCAGCTTACTCATTTGGTAAGCTAGAGTTTATCCTTATATAAATAAGATCATGAGAAAACCACAACTTTAAATGATTCTATTTTGACCTTTTACAAGTTTACTCGTGAAGATACTCAATGTGATGCCCTCGTTTTTTACTATCACTCTACTAAAACTATCTTATGTAATCTGCCACTGTATTTATAGTAGAAAGGTACTAAAGTTGTCATCTACTGCAGTATGTATATAAGAACCACACAGATTTCTTAGAGAAGTTGCAAGAACAACTTTTCCCATGAACAATTCATATTTTCTCTCCTGTGAGGAATATGGCAGTTTATAATTCTCTTTTCATTTTGATTACCACATAGATAATCCTATATTCAGTGTTAAAAGGTATGTTTAATTGCCGCTAATGGTTTGATTTGTAATGCACATTTTTCAGTAGAATATATTTATTTGTATACAATCCTTCTTATCTGAAGCAGGGTATAAATAAAACATTGTAAAAGGAAAAACAGACTCCTAGAAACTCTGCTTTCTCCAAAGTCATGACTTACAGTCCCTCTAATGGATGGTGGAAATCAAGGCATTATTCCAATTGCCAGTCCTAGAGTGATCAACTAAACCACTAATTACTACTGGTCTAAGCACTGAAACATGTAATTCAGTTTACTATCATTAAATTCTGGTTTATGCAAAAACAACTATTTAAAGTACATTAAAAGAAAGACCTAATGTCATGATGCAAAGCACATTTCCAGATCTGAGGAAGGTGTCTAAACAGGCACTTGAAGGTAGAGAATTAAGAGATTTAGACATCTCTTAATGGGACAGGGAGGACTTAAGGAATAACAGTTCCAATTTCAATTCTTCAAGATGTATTCTATCATTTGGGGGAAAAGTCTTCTGAAAAGGGGAGAAAGGATATCACACGTTTGGAAAGTACTGCTTTAGAAACAAGAATGACTGTTCTGTTTCTTTCACAGAACTAGCTGCAGTTCCTCAAACACTATGCTGGTTCTGGGCTAGTTTCTTTTGCTTTAAGTATTCTGTGCTCCATTCACTCTGTAAACTCCTTCAAAAACCTCTTTACTTGTTCTAAGATAAACTAAATAATTTCTTCTTTAGTGATTTCACCATCTCATACTCATTTCTTCACTACAGAAATTATCACAACTATTTTTCATTTATTGTTCCCTTTCTTAGCTATAAGTACTTTACCATAACTGTAAATCCAGTAACTCACATGTAGAAGAGCTCAATGAATACTAATTAATGCCTAATGATTCCTTTAGACCACCTTAACTGCCACAGACAGCATTGAAACAATACTCCCAAAGTAAATACAAAAAGTTTCCTTAAATGTAGGGGTGAAAGGCACACTAACATACATTTTATCCAAGACAAACCTTTTGTGTACTGATTGACAATTCTCATGTTAAATATCACAGGTAAATTTCCAAATGGAAAAACCTTTTAGTCCAAATAGTCATTCATATATTATATTAGACAGCGTTTCAGGCTGTTCTTGAACTCACTTTGTAGCCCAGGCTGACCTTGAAGGCCCAGCAATCCTCCTGTCTCAGCTGAGAGCTGGGATTACAGGTGTTTACTACCATGCCTGGCAAACAGTTTTCTTTTTGCTAATAATAACTTTCAGAAACCAAATTTTCATCTATGTATTAAAAGTTTAACCATTCAAGAGTACACTTTTACCTTATTTTTTCAGTTTTTTATAACCAGTTTACTTTTAACTGACAAAATCATAAAAATTGCATATATTAGTGGGGTACCATGTGATGTTTTGATGCACATGTACTGTGTAATGTTTAAGTCAGGTTAAACATATTTATTTCCTCAAACATTTATCTTTTCTTTTGGCAAAAACTTTCAAAATCCTTTCTTCCAGCTTTCTGAAATGTGTACTAGAATGTTAGTGTCTATAAGAATATATTTTGAAGTCACTATAACAAGGGAAGATGAAAAGCTAATAATCTCTTGTACCTATTAAATAGTGTGTACTAAACTGTAATTTTCCAACCTGATGACATGATGTCATTTAACATTTATCGAGTGCTTCCTTTGTGCCAAGCATGATCTAAATGCTTTACTTATATCATTTCATTTTATTCTTTCAATAATTCCATGAGCAAAGGTTTGCTATTATCCTTACTTTATACACTTAAACCATATAATTAAGTTTTACTTAGAAATGAACTTAGCACCCTGCTTCCCTACTTTTTAAATTATGTATATATTTAATATTCATCTATTATTTATTCAACAAATATTTATTATCCACCGTAGTCTAATCCCTTGGTTATACATAGAATAAATAAAGCTGTGAAAAATAAGGTTCTTAACGGAAGGGGATCACATTCTAGCAGAGGAGATAAATGAGTAAACAAGATAAATTATAGTTGGAAATAGCTACTACAAAATACAAATAAGACAATTAATTGATGGAAATTACTGCAACAGAAATGGAATTAAGCTCTCCCTGAGAAAGACAGATTTGAGAGGTAAGACTTGAAAGGCAAGAATGAGTCAGAATTTAAAAGAACAAAGAGAAGCTTATTCCTGTCCAAGGTCATAGAAAGTGCAAAGTCCCCAGTGCAGGAAAGGGCTTTGGGAAAGAGGAAAAGAGAATGAGAAAGGCATTGAGATATGACGGAGAGGTAGCCAATGCCATGTTGAACTTTACAGACCATAATAACAAATCTGAATATAAATTCTAAGAAAAGCAGAAAAACTCTAAAGTCTTAAGCATGGCAGTGACTAGCCATAACTTATAATATTAAAAAATACAGTAAGTTCCTGGCTCACCAACATTTGAGTTGCAAACTTTCACAGATATGAACAGATCTTGCATCACATTCATAGTATGAACAAATTATTGCGGTAGCTCATGTGTCTGTGGGATACTGTCACAGTTGTGTTGTTGTATGCTTACTGTACAGTGCCATAGTATACAGTAGTGCAGTGCTCAATCAGAGATCAGGATTCCGGAAGCAAGAGGAAAAGTGGTAGTGATGTGCACGGGTTTGCTGAGAAGTGCAAAGCAATATGCTTTGTATATTTGTGCCAAAGGTGTGTAAAACCACTTTGTTGGACTAACAAATGAGTATGACTAATGACTACTTCCCAGAATGGAACTCATTCCTAAGTCAGGGACCTATGTAATTCTAGTTTGCAAGTGGACAATGAATTTCAGATGGGCATGAATTGAGGGAAAGCAGTTTGGAAACAATAGGTTGGCCAGGCGTAGTGGTGGCATATGTCTGTAATCCCAGCACTTGGGAAACTGAGGCAAAAGGATTACCATGGGTTCAAGGCCAGCCTGGGATATATAGTGAGTTCAAGGCCAGGCTAAACTACACAACAAGACCTTGTCTACAAAAAACAAAAAAACAAAAACAAAAACAAAAATAAAAAAAATAAAAAAAAAGAAAAGAAAAGAAACAACAGGTTGATAAGGTTAATGAACTAATGAAACAGATGAGTAATCTGTTAGGAAAAGTCACAGAAGTGAATCTTTAACATTTAAATACTTAAGGTCACAAATTATTGTGTACTTAGAAAGTAAATGCAACCAGAGAAGGCTTAGGATATAGCCTTGAAATATCACATTTCTTTTTACTGGGAACTTCCAGCTCTAGTCATGGAGTAACAAGAGTCAGACTCACTCTTCCCCCAAAACAACTAGAGAACTAGACAGAATACAAGAAACTGTTTAGATACTGATCTATAGCCTTTTGAGACTATAATCTCTGAGAGAAGGGAAATAAATGAGGTGAAATCCACCATGAAACCGGCCTTGTGTCTGGTGAAAAATACTTGAGTGACGATTATAGAACACTTTGCTCAATCAAATATACATTCTTTGTAAGAGATTTGTTAGTGTAGGAGTCACCAGCAAAAGGAACTGAAGAGTTAAACTAGTCAGTTTAGAGGAGAACTAGGAACTATAGTATAAAGGAAGCCAATAGATAATTTCAAAAATAAGGTGTGTATCAATTCTGTTCAAAGAACGAAAGTCATAAACTGCAAGAGAGAAAAGGATACAGGAATTTGGTACTGTACAGGCAATGCAGGATCTTGACAAGGACAGCTGCAGTGGAGAGTGGCCCGAAAGCCACACTGGACTGGACCGTGGACACTGTAAAGAGACACTGATATCTAAGACACTTGGACATAAAGGGGAGCAGAGAAATTGGGAAGTAACTACAAAAGTACATGTATTTGTGATGAGATTTATTAGATATATATACTGAGGAAAAGATCATTTATAGAGGAGACAATGATTCAGTTTGGAGAAGCCAAAGTGATGGAACACATTCCTTGAGAAGATGAGAGGGACTGGGATCCAAATCACGAGGAAAAGGGTTTCCTGCACTAGGGAAACAAACAAGTGAGCAAACAAATAAACCCACAAGTAATATAACATTAAAAAAACTCTTGAAATTAAAAAAAATCAGGGCCCTAAAATTCAAGGACCCAATCCAAAAACGGGCATCTGAGATGAATACACACTTCTCAGAAGAAGAAATACAAATGGCAAATAAATATATGAAAAAATGTTCAACATCAATGGTCATTCAGGAAATGCAAATTAAAACAACACCGAGATTCCATCTCACTCCAGCAAGAATGGCCAAGATAAAAAATCAACCAATAACAAATGCTGGAGGGGCTGGAGGGAAAAAGGAACTCTTCTCCACTGTTGGTGGGAGTGTAGGCTGGTGCAACCACTGTGGAAATCAGTGTGGAGATTCCTCAAGAAGCTAGGATTAGAGATCCCATTCAACCCAGCTATCCCTCTTCTGGGTATTTTCCCAGAAGAATTGAAAACATCATACCACAGTGATATGTGTGCACCTATGTTTATAGCAACCCAATTTGTAATAGCCACATCTTGGAAACAACCCAAGTGCCCATCAATCAAGGAATGGATAAAAAAGATGTGGTATTTTTATACAAGGGAATACTACTCAGCTATCAAGAAAGATTGCATTGAGACTTTTATAAGTAAATGGACATGACTTGAGACCATACTCATAAGTGAGATAAATCAAACCCACATGTGTAAATACTGTATTGACTCCTTAGTGTAAGAAACTGAAACAGTATATATGATCCAAAATCTACAATAAATGCTGTGTAAGGGTAAGAAACTGCTCAAAGAGCAAAAGTAGTTAGGAAAGGGGAAAGGAGGAAAGAAGAAGGAAAAGGAAAAAGACGTAAATCTGTATATATGTATATGTAAGATAGCTAAAATGACTATACTGCTGAATGTATTAGTCAGTGAGAAAGAATGGTTAACACTCATATGATTAGATCAATTTTACATGTCTATATCTGTTAATGTAAAGAACCTTGTTGAAGGTAATAATATGCAATATCGCAACCATTGTCAAGTTCCTATCATCTTGTTCCATAAACCTATAATGTTACTGTTTTGAATTTGTTATTGTCGTTTGTCTCTTTTGCTTTTTCTTTCTTTTCTGTCTTTTTTCTCTTAAATTAAAAAAAAAAAACCTCTTGGAAAGAGGCTAAATTATCTCATCTTATAAACAGATTGTATAAATACTTGTACTTTTGAATCTTCATGATTTTAGGCCTTCATTCTGAACATCGTTTTGGTGTAGAAACGAACTCTCCTAATCTTGGTAGATTTATAGGCTAGGCAGAGATGGCTCTTTAATCCTTCTCTTAAACAGCTGAAGATTGGTCTCATTTTTTTTTTCTTGACTGTTTCCTCAAAGGAATCTACATGAAGTCTGCATTACTTCTTCCAATTTGCTGTTTATTTTCAGAGTTAAATACTTTATAGAAATCCTAAGGTCCAAATAAGGTCATGAGAAGACATCAAATAATCAAAGGTATTATGTGACGAAAAGTAACTTTGTAGACAGCAATAAAGTACTAAAAAGCTGTGGGCTTTTTATGATAGCTATACACCTTTACCACATAAGAAAATACATGAGTTGTGACAGTCCTTGTCTGTCCCATGGTAGAACTTTGTCTCTAACTCTGAAGGTCGTAAATTTGTTTTGATTGTTCATATCTTCAAAAGTCTTACCACTATTAGATTAAGTGAAGGAATTTAACATTTTTAAAATAAGAGAAGCATAATAAAATTGTTCACAAATGAAAGCATGTCTAGTTAAAAAACTATATTAAAAGTCAAAATGACATATTGAAAAAAATTAAGTGCTGAAAGAATTCTGGCAATTCAATTAAATATAAGTTCAAATAGCCAAGAGTCGTGGTAGGTTCCTATAATTCTAGCTGTGGGACACTGAGATGAGACGATTGCAAGTTTGAGCCCAGCCCAACCAATTTAGCAACTGGGTGGGACCATGTATCCAAACAATGGGGCTAGAGAAGTAGCTCAGCATGAAGGCCCGGGGTTTAATCCCTAGTGCCACAAACAATGAAAATGTCCAATTTCATAGGTAAATGAAAAAATACAAATTTAAATAAACTAATACCATTAATTATCACTAAGTAGATTACTATAAGTAAACAATAATGTGAATACTATTTAAGGAATAGAGAAATGGATGCTGTCTCGCACAGTATTGACAATATTAAAAACTTTCTAAAAGGCAAATCAGATGGTAACAACATAATTTTTGAAGTCCACTTACAGAAACTTATTTTACAAAAAGAATTGTGGATATGTACAACATGGAGGTGTAGGTAGTTATAACAAAAATTGAAACCTAAAGACCCAGTAACAGAAATGAATTTGTTATAAAACTGTGATACAGTAACTCAACAGAATACATAATTAAAGATGATAGGAGGAAATACTTTAACAACATGATAAAGTGCTACGTTTCTAATAATATTGTAATAACATCTGTAATACTGTGAAAAATTAAATAGAAAAGGCTTCAAAAGAACGTACATAATATCCCATTTTACTAAAAGTTTAGCTATATATTTGCAAAATTATTTATCTGAAAGCAATATAACAAGATACTTTTTTATTTTTATCTACATACCAAAATTTGCCAAAAGATAATATACTAATTTCTTAACAAAAAATTGGTTACATATATTTAAAAGTAGCAAGGAGAAAAGGCAAGCAGTCCAAAAAAAGTTTAGGTGCGCAACTGACGTGGCCCCCAGGGAGAGAACGATGTGCCTTTTGAGAACCCTCCATGTTGGGCCGAGAGGCAACAACCAGAAGAAACCCCGCCTGCCTCCCTGGTGAGTGTGTGCAACCACTCGGAACCCAGGGAGAGAACTATGTGCCTTTTGAGAACCCTCCATGTTGGGCTGAGAGGCAGCAACCAGAAGAAATCCTGCCTGCTTCCCTGGCCAGTTTGCATGACTGTGCAAACTCCAGGAAGAGAAAGAGATGTGTGTCCCATAGGCCTACAGGCACACGGGCTACAAATCAAGGACTCCCCGCTCCTGCCCCCCATAAAGCAACCTGCTTGCTCAGAGGACCGGCTATGTTCATAGCAACTAAGGTACATAAAGCAACTAAATGCTTGTATTGTTAGGTTATTTTGCAGGCCTGAGGTCCTCAATCTGAGCATTTCTTGGGTAGATGACATTGTGCAGTATGGCAAATATATGGGATTGTCCTCTGTCTTGTCTTCGAGCCCCAATATTTTTCTCATTTTGCTTAATTTTGTTTAATTTCCATTTTTTTTCCTCATTTCATATCCTGTTTTTATTGGTTTTATTGTGCTTCATTTTTGGTTTGTTTTTGCTATGCCTGATGGAATGGTCAACTATTCTGAAGGTAACAAGATACAATATAGTAGCTATTGTCTTCATAGTATCTCTCTTTGAAGTTCTATGCCAGTTCTACTGCTTTGTTTTGATTATTCTGTTATCTTTTGTTGGATTTTACTATCTTTAAAATAAAATTAAAAAATTTTTAATATTAAAAAATTTAAAATAAAAAAATTTTAACAGAAAGTATTTATGAACTTCTAATTAACATTCTATCTACAAATTAGGCAATAAGGCACTTCTGCCTAAGCTTAGTCTAGCACTAATGACAGAAGTCAGGTTGGTCAGTAGGAAAAAGAGATAGTGTAAAAGTGTATAACAGGGATCTCTTGCTTTATTTTTTTTTTAATTTTATTTAAGCGAAGAAAAACAAAACAAACAAAAACTACAACAACAACAACAAAAAAAATGACATATATAGTAAAAACAACAAGCAAAAGAGACAAGCAAACAACTAGCATAAATACACAACATTGCAGGTTTACAAAACCGGAAGATAGAAGCTTGACAATGGTTGCAATTTGCGCATCGT
>RJWM01023449.1:0-16933 GCA_004363535.1 Dasyprocta punctata
GTTTCCCTGTCAGTATGTCCACCATGGTACGATGTTGACATCCGCAGTACCAGTTTGCTTTTCTTTGCCATATACGAGGCCAGTGTTACATCCTTCTGAAGTCCAGAGGTTGTACTATACACTTCTTTCTGCTTTGTTCCTGTGTACAGTCCCTGCACTGGTCAGCTTGTGCTCTGTGAGAAAGTGTAACATCAGTTGGAGATGGGGAAACTGTCAAATGTCGCATTCCCATTAGTTTGTAAGAGATGGGAGCAACGAGTCTGCTCACAGCATCATATAAGTAAGAACATGGTGGCTGAGTTCCAGGATAAAGGTCTAAATTGAAAGCATAGTAAGTGTTTACATCTATGTGGACATAAATTTTTAGACCGTATTTTGACCCATCGCTTTTCTGTAAGTCTTTTACATTGCTGCAGTCCCCGTAGGAAGTCTGTGCCAAGGACAGCAGGCCTGTTAATGCTTTCGGTTCAGCCAGTGAGTGTCATAATAAATACACCTTTGAATGTGGCTGTTGGTGTGTAGGGAGCGTTTTACTTGCATTTCTGCCTTGTGGGTTTGACAGCATGCGGTAGCGTTTCATCTCTTGCAGTTTCCAACACTGAGCTGCAGTGCTGGCTTCTGTCCCGTACATTTCATCCTTGCCAAGAGCTTCACCACATTTTCGGACCTGGTTCTAATGTTGGATCGTTCCATTTGGGTGCGTGGCCGTTTCGCTGCATTTCAGCTAGTTAAATATGAGCTCACATTGCTGTTCTCTTCCTCATGTGAGTCAAGGAGTTCTGGATTCCCTGAGCATCTGTGTCGGTCGATTCTTGCTCCATTTCACTGTCACAGGAACTTTGGCTCACGTGGCCAGTGTCAAAGTCATTATCATCATCGTCATCGTCATATCATTATCATCACACTCACACCGTTCTTCATAATGGGTCATCTTCGTCATCCACGCATGAGTAATCTGATGATTCACTTTCGACTTCCTATAAGACTTGCAAATCTGACTTTTCATGTGCCATTGTATTATACAGAAAAATCAAAAGAAAACTTTCTTGAAAATAATCCTGGAGTGGTGTGGGTCTGTTGGACCCTCTGTGATGCTTGATCAGCATACACAAAACCAGGCAGACAAAGCGTAACGTGGTGAAAACCCTGCTTCCCCACTTGGGCGCAGGCGTGTGCTCCTTGCCGTTTGTCATACCGAGTGGGTAAACACATACATGGCTGCCTGTATCCCTCAGGGAAGGGTGCCCAGAGGGACAGCCCGCTGTCGTATGCTGAAGTACAGATTTGCAGTGGACAGTACGGGATGAGCCTGCTGGCCCCAGGCTCCTGCCCCGTCCATGACGACTGACTGTGCTTGTTCCTGCGGGCCGGTGGTTCCCTGGGTGTCTGCCGCCGTCCACTTCCTGCATCGGTGAGGGGTTCTGGACCTGCGATTTACATGCTGTGTGGGGCTGAGGTGCACGGCCTGATGTGAGGGTCTCACGAATCACATTTTGACTTCCAGATGCTAAGAACTTAGGGGAAGGACTGACGCACAGGCCAGAGGGGTCCTCAGAGAGAGAGGTTGTTAGGCGCAGCAGCCCACTTGGCCCTCCTGCCACTCAGGCTGCAGTGTTGTCCCTTTGTCCCCACCCCGCCTCTGCCTCCTTGCTCACTCACCTTCTCTGCTTTGGAGCGTAGCGTGCGTGTGCACACATGCTGACAAGAAGGGCAGCTGGGCGGGGCAAGGCACCCTTGGGAGACTCAGAGCCTGCCAGGGCCAGAAGCTTTCAGACAGAGGCAGCTCCACCAACACCCGGGTCCTGCTCGGGTCCCACGCAGCCTTCTGACGCAGGGCTGCTTCCAGGGCAGGCACAGAGCCTGGGGGCAGGCAGCAGAGGGAGGAGTTCTGTCCCCGAGTGTGGAGGGACTGGGGTCCTCCCCGCGTCCGCCCTGGCACCTGGGCTGGGCTGCCATCGCTGGCTGTGCCTGCAGGTTACGATGGCTCAGTGTGGGTTTGGGCCAGGAGGCAGGACTTGCTCTGGGGCCTGGAAGCAGCAGCCTGTGTTGGGCCGAGCAGCTTTGTGTTTCCCCGCACACTCACAAGGACTCAGGAGGCTGCGAGCCTGGGCCTTTGCCTTTTTCCCTGCACAGCCAGGGCTTCCATTTAGGACTTGGTGGCGGACGTGGCTGTCACACAGCCACAGACAGACCACCACCTTCTGCTGCCCCCTCAGGGTGAGCACCTCGGCAGGGGCACAAGGACGCACATCTACTCGGGGACGCTGGTGGACTACAGGGATGATGAAGGGACCGCGGAGGAGAAGAGGATAAAAGTGATCCTCAAAGTGCTGGACCCCAGCCACAGGGACATCTCTCTGGTCAGTGCTCCCCCGCCTTTGGTCAGAACCCACTCCGCAGTGCAGTCCCAGCCAGGTCATGCGTGTCTCCTGCCTTGCTGCGCAGCTGAGGACAAGCCAAGCGGCCTCGGGGCTCACCCTGCCAGTGTGGAGACCCCAGTGGGCCACCTCCCTTCCTGGGATCCCAGGGGCTCCAGAGAGACCCAGCAGGTCTGGTCCGGACATCGCTGCCTGAGTTTCCCGTTCATGAACAGCAGCCAGCTCTGCCTCCTGTCACGTTTTCTAAACCGGCCTCCCATAGTGGGCAGGTCAACCGCAGCCCGTGGCATGGCCACGCTGCTGGGCGGCTGAGCCCGGGGACAGTTTTCAGGGCAGGTGGCGGTGGCAACAGAGGCGAGCTGCCTGGACATCGGCCCTAGCTGTCCCTCCACCCGCTGTCCCGCAGGCGTTCTTCGAAGCGGCCAGCATGATGAGGCAGGTGTCGCACAAGCACATCGTGTACCTGTACGGCGTGTGTGTGCGGGACGTGGAGAGTAAGTGCGGGCGCCACCCCATGGCGGGGTGGGGAGCTGCTCGGCGGCCTCGAGGCTGAAGCTAGGCAAACACGTGGCCGCTGCCTCTGTATCCTAACACAGAAATTTGAAACGAGAATTTTTTTTTCATTGTTCTCCTGTGTACTCTGAATTACTTTCGTTTGCGCTGAGCTACATTTTCAACTCTTTCATTAGTTTTGATTTTGAGACTGGGTCTCATTAAATTCCTACCCTGCCCAGGCTGGGCTCAAACTTCACAGTCCTTCTGCCTCTGCCTTCCGGGGTGCGGGGATTACAGGTGTGCTGAGGGAGTTTCTCACCCCTGAACCCACAGTTGGGCCGCGCGGTACTCACCCGTGGGTTGGTCTGGGAGCCGCCCCTCCCCGATGTGGGAGGAGGATCCAGCACCAGGCAGGCCAGGGCTTCCCGTGTGGCCATGCCGGACCCCCAGACTGGGGGGTGGGTCCTGTTGTCCCTAGGTTCACGGGTGAGGGCTGTGACCTCCAAGAGGCTGTCATTGCTCAGGGACTCAGGTCAGGGGAGGGCGGGGGGACAGGCCCGCTGCACACAGCTCACAGGGCTGGCGTGTGAGGCCCAGGCTCTCGGGAGGGGTGCTCCTGCCCCGAGACAAACGTGTCCAGCGGCCTGGATCTGTCTGCAGACATCATGGTGGAGGAGTTTGTCGAGGGGGGGCCTCTGGACCTCTTCATGCACCGCCGGAGCGACGTCCTCACCACGCCCTGGAAGTTCAAGGTCGCCAAGCAGCTGGCCAGCGCTCTGAGTTACTTGGTAAGCACACGGCTGGGTGCACCTGCAGCTGGGGGGAAGCGGCTGCGAGTGCCGCTCTGGGGGAAACTGCTATCCAGGGACAGAGGGGCCCACATGCACAGGAGCGCAGACCTGCCTGGGTGCTCACGTCTGTCCTGCTTCTCCGGGCCACAGTCACTGTCTGCACCCAGGTCACTGGTGGGGACAGACGTGCAGCCTCGAGTGCCCGTGCAGTTCTATGCAGTGTGATTGTGTGGGCGGGGAGGGGGACCGGCCGCCCAGCCAGACACACCCTTTTGTCCTGCAGGAGGACAAAGACCTTGTCCATGGAAACGTGTGCACCAAGAACCTGCTGCTGGCCCGCGAGGGCATCGACAGCGAGATTGGCCCGTTCATCAAGCTCAGCGACCCCGGCATCCCTGTTACTGTGCTGTCCAGGCAAGGTGTGTTCCCTGGCCGGGCCGACTCCCCAGTCCCTGCGCGGAGTCACCGGGCCACCTCAGGTGTGCAGTGAGGCGGGGCCCCTGGCAGCTGGGGAGGCCGCGCTGCCCGGTGTCCTGGGGGTGCTGGACAGTGTGTCCTTGCTGCAAACTGTGGCCTCTGAGCACTGACGCCCCGCGTTCCGCTCCATGCACCACCGGGAGCTGTGCTGGTACCCTCACCCAGAGCGGACAAGGCTCGGGAAGGGATGGGTGAATCGCATGCCTCGCAAATGGGCCGCCAGCGATCCGCTTCTGCCTATTTCCCCGCTTCACACGCCCGCTGGCTGGCAGTTCCGGGCGGGGCAGCCTGGGCTCGCTGAGGGTCTGAAGCAGACACGGCGGCAGCAGGGCACGCTGAGGAGCCGGGGTCTGAGGCGCACACGCCAGCCTGGGTCATCCAGGAGAGGGCAACCCGGGCTTCCTGTGGCAGTGGCTGTGTGGGGATGGAGGCTGGCCTCGATGTCCTCACACGATCCCCGTGCCATGCTGTGCCCAGGAGGAGGCGCAAGCGGCTCTGGGCCCTCTTGCCTCTTCTGCTCAGCAGCAGGGGCCACTGTGGAGGCCACTGTGCCAGCCTTGGGCCACTCCGGTGGAGCTGGCACGGGCTCTGTCAGGGCTGCCGGCTCTGGCCTTGCTTAGAGGCCACAGAGGTCATAGGTGCAAGGGCTCCGGGACCTCAGTGTTGGCAGTGCCTGTGACTGGGCAGCTCCGGGAGGGCAGGGCCTCTGCGTCAGCCTCTCCTGCACCTTCTCTTCCCGAGCCTCTGTTCCTATGTCCCTGCCCGCCATGGCACCCGCTCCTGGGACCAGCGGTAAATGATGGTCCTCTGGCGCTGCAGCTGTACCAGCAGTGCCGGGGAGGTGGGGGGCAGTGGGGCCCGGGGCCAGCTGAGCCCCACCGTCTCTCCCCAGAGTGCATCGAGCGGATCCCCTGGATTGCCCCCGAGTGTGTGGAGGACTCCAAGAACCTGAGCGTGGCTGCCGACAAGTGGAGCTTCGGAACCACGCTCTGGGAGATCTGCTACAACGGCGAGATCCCGCTCAAGGACAAGACGCTGATTGAGGTGAGCGCTGGCCCAGCGTCGGGCCGTGTGGGGCCTGCTGCCGTGAAGAGCAAGTGAGGGGGCAGCGTGGACACGGGACAGACACAGGCTGCTTCCCTCAGGGCTGGGGGGCGCAGGGTGGCGGCAGCCGGCACGCACGTGGGCGCGTGGGGCTCCCCAGGCAACACTCGGGCCTGCGAGTCCCACTGCATGCAGGCACAGGAGTGCGCGGCTTCACATGGTTCTTTAAAATACCAGTTATTTCTGAATTTTAGAACAAAACAGTTGAAGTTTTGAGAAATAGGAAAAACTATTAGAAACAGTCATCTCCAGTCACTGTCAAGGCTTTGGCGCTGGTCCTCAGTCCGTGGCCTCACTCTTGCTGTAAGCAGGACCATGCTAGCGGCGGCTGCAGAGCCGGAATGTCTGCAGTTAACAGCGAGTGCTGTCCTGGGAGCCAGACCTGAGTGGGCGCTGGTTATGGCGCTTGACTCTGACTGTACCCCGGGCCTACACGGGGATCGGTGCAGTCTTCAGATGCCTGCATCCTTCTCCTTGTGCATGCGTCCCTGCCCCTCTGCGTGGTTCTGAGCCCGCCGTGAGGCCGCTGCCAGGGTGGGGCAGCACTGTCTCCCTGGCAGCGCGGGATTGAGACTCCAGAGACGCACACTGGCAGAGATGTGGAGAGCAGGCCCTGGGCCGGGTGGTCTCTGGACGCTCTGGGGTGGCGCTCAGGTTCTGCTAAGTGTCCTCCTTACAGAAAGAACGGTTCTACGAAAGCCGCTGCCGGCCCGTGACACCGTCCTGCAAGGAGCTGGCTGACCTCATGACCCGCTGCATGAACTACGACCCCAACCAGAGGCCCTTCTTCCGTGCCATCATGAGGGACATCAACAAGCTGGAGGAGCAGAGTAAGAGGGGCGTGCCGGCCGGGGCGCAGGCAGAGACGCGGTGGGGGTCCGGGGCTGCTCAGCACGCCCTCCTCTGCTCTCTTGTCCATTAGATCCGGACATTGTTTCCGAAAAACAGCCAGCCACCGAGGTGGATCCCACGCACTTCGAGAAGCGCTTCTTGAAGAGGATCCGAGATCTGGGAGAGGCAAGTATCCCCTGCGCGAGGGTGGGGCGCCCTCACGGCCCTGGTCAGAGTGTAGGGCACCTGGCCACTTCCCTGGGGACGCCTCTCCCCCGCTCCACAGGCTGCAGGCACACGTCCCCGCCTGCACACGTGACCGTCTCGGCTTGGCTTCCTTGGGGACAGACGTGGACATAGGGAACCCCGCCTCTGCCTGTCCTGGGGCAGATGCCCGGCGGAGCTCCTCCGGGTGTGAATGGAGGGCACAGAGTGACCAGCAGCTCTGACCCGGCCCAGGGTGACCGGAGGGGCACTGAGAGTTTGGTGTCTGTATGGTCTTCTGCGGTCCCTGTCATTGAACAAGGGCCGTGGCGTCCGAAGCGTGCTGGGCCATGCTGGGACTTCCCACGAGCAGGGGCGGCACTGCAGTGCACTGCAGGGCCCGGGCTCCGGCAGCCAGCCTTCCTGCAAGTGGCCTGGCTGATCCGGCCACGCGTCTGGGGCCCTTGGTGCACACGTACTGGTCAGCGGCCCCGTGCACCTGGCCCGCAGCCTGGCTTGTCAGACACCTGTCTGCTGTCGCCGTCACCCTCGCCTGGGCTCCAGAACCAAGGGCCGTAGGGCGGCCCAGCGAGGAGACAGCGGCCCAGCCTGGGGACAGCTGTGTCACATTGGCCTAATTGCTGTGCGTGCGTCCCTCCCTCCCTCCTTCCAGGGCCACTTCGGCAAGGTGGAGCTCTGCAGGTACGACCCCGAGGGGGACAACACTGGGGAGCAGGTGGCCGTCAAGTCCCTGAAGCCCGAGAGCGGAGGCAATCACATCGCTGACCTGAAGAAGGAGATCGAGATCTTGCGGAACCTCTACCACGAGAACATCGTCAAGTACAAGGGCATCTGCACGGAGGACGGTGAGCGGGGGCGCCGCACACGCGCTGCCCGTGCTGGCCGGTGCCAGCGAGGCACTCTGGGTAGCCCCGTGCGCAGCAGGGTGGGAGGTCACAGGCAGTCATCGTTACTCTCGTGTGCAGCCGTTTCTTTTTTTTTCTTTTGGCAGTGCTAGGGCTCGAACCCAGGGCCTCTGTGCTGGGTGCGTCCCCGGCTCCCTTGGTCTTCCATCTTTTGTTCTGAGATGGACCCCCACTGAGTTGCCTGAGCTGAGCTCACGCTTGCATGCCTTCTGCCTCTGCCTCCCAAGTGTTGGACGGCAGCCCTGCCCCATCAGGCCTGGCACGATCCTGTAAACCTTGTCTCTCTGGCTAGCCAGCATGCGCCTGCTCTCGGGGACAGAGCTGGCCTGCGGAGCCTTGGGCGCCAAGGCGTCGACAGTGAGATGCGCCTGCTAGAGCTGGCGGTGAGGCCAGGGCCGGTAGGAGCGGGGTGTGAGTCTGAGGTCAGTCTCCACAGCTTAGGGACACCCCGCCTGAAACCAAAGGCAGAACAAGGACAGGGAAAGCAAACTGGTAGTGGGAGGACATGACTCGTGAAGTTAAGAACTCTAGTTTGCTTAGCAGTCAACACGGTGGAGGCTGTGTTGTCCTGGCATGCGTGTGATGAAGGCCAGACCCTTTCTGCCAGGGACCTGCGGTGCCTGAAGGCGGGGCTCCCCCCTCACCCAAGTTGTCAGTTTGGGCTGACCGCACGGATTCGTCCTGCACAGGGGGAAACGGTATCAAGCTCATCATGGAGTTCCTGCCCTCGGGCAGCCTGAAGGAGTATCTTCCTAAGAACAAGAACAAGATTAACCTCAAGCAGCAGCTCAAATACGCCGTCCAGATCTGCAGGGTGAGCAGCAGGCTTGCTGCTGGGGTCCTGGGTTTGTCCCCGTGCGGGCGGGCAGGTGGGGGGGCCAGGGGAAATGAGCCTCTGAGCGGTGGGCGGCAGCAGGGTGGGGCTGCTGTCTCGGGAGCCGCAGGCCACACTTCTACCGTAAGGCTGCGGGTGGCTGCTGAGCGCTGTGTGCTGTCCCCAGGGCATGGACTACCTGGGCTCCCGGCAGTATGTCCACCGCGACTTGGCCGCCAGGAACGTCCTGGTTGAGAGTGAGCACCAGGTGAAGATTGGGGACTTCGGGCTCACCAAGGCCATCGAGACTGACAAGGAGTACTACACGGTCAAGGATGACCGCGACAGCCCCGTGTTCTGGTACTGGCACCAGGTCCCAAGGCTGGGGGTGGCCCTGCTGGACAGGGGTTTTCTGGCTGGAAGCCTTCACGGGTCCCAAGTCTGACTGCTGCGCGGGGCTGGAAGCGGCCAGCCTCACTGTGATGGCCCCTGTGGAGGCTCCGACCATGGCCCGCGCTGTGGCTGCGGGAGGAGCCTGCTCCTGCTTCACCATCCACATGTGGGCCCGGGCCAGATAGGAGGCTGCGGGGCAGCGTCAGGAACCCCCGGCTCGCTCCCCAGCTAGAGAGCCGGGTGCTGGCTGCAGCCCTGTCCGCTCTGGTTCCTGGCCAGGGAGCTCACAGGTGTCCCCACCGCAGCTCAAGGAAAGCTGAGCGGCCCTCTGGGTGCCTGGCAGACACACGGCCCCCGCGCTGGCCTGCGGTCACTCCAGTGCCTGTCCGCACTGCAGACGGGCCAGTGGCTGGGGTCAGCCCAGGAGGCCTGGGAGGCTTCACAGCTCCCGGAAGCCGACTGGGTGGAAGGAGGGCAGGGCCGCTCCCGTGGACGGATGCAGCGGAGGCGCGCTCAGGAAGCAGAGCATTGGGGCCAGCGGCATCCCAGGAGGAGGGCAAGAACAGGGTGCCCGAGAGGCAGGGAGAGGCTGATGCCGGCGCCGGCGCCGGCGCAGGGGGAGCAGGCGGAGCCACGGCACCGAGGCTGGGGCCGGGAGAAGGCACAGGCCCGGGCGGAGGTCAGGGAGGCAGACTTGGGGTGGGCCTTCGGCTTCGGCCAGTGCCGTGAGGTCACCAGCACGGGGTACACCAGGTGGGACAGCGGGAGGGCGCTGCCCACTCGGAGTGCAGCCTCCGGGCCCACGTGGAGGGGGCGTGCTGAGCAGCCACCCTGCACTGGTGGGCTAGCGTCCCGAGCTGTCCGGCGGGCTGCACGTTGGCACCTCCCTCCCCAGAAACGAGGCTCAGGGCTCGCCTGCACCTGCAGGTACGCGCCCGAGTGCCTGATTCAGTGCAAGTTCTACATCGCCTCGGACGTCTGGTCCTTCGGAGTGACACTGCACGAGCTGCTCACCTACTGCGACTCGGACTCCAGCCCCATGACCGTGAGTCCACCTCCGTCTGCCAGCCCCTGGGGCGCAGGTCTGAAAAGGACCCCATAGGCACGCCACCCGGGAGGGGGACGTGCTGCTGTGTGTGAGACCCCCAGGTCCCGGTGTGGAGCCTGTGTCCCACAGGCTGCCCCTCCTCCCCAGGCGGGGACAGGGGCAGGGACAGTCTCACAGGAGGGTGCGTCAGGCAGGCAGCCTGAGGAGGGCTCAGTGGTGTCGCCTGTTCCCGTCACAGGCCCCCAGGGAAGGGGGGCGGGCAGGGCCTGAGCCATGATCACAGGGTTCCGCATCTCCAGCTAAAGACGCTCAGGAAAGAAGTGTTTCTGTGACTTTAATTTCCAGCGCGTTCCTGCCGTCTGTGTATGAAGTTGAGTGTTTTGTCTGGTCTTGTTTTCCGTAGTTGTTCCTGAAGATGATCGGCCCCACTCATGGCCAAATGACGGTCACCAGACTCGTGAACGCCTTGAAGGAGGGAAAGCGCTTGCCGTGTCCCCCAAACTGTCCCGAAGAGGTACGCGGCCAGGAGCGCCCTTTCCTGGGGCGGGGCGGGGGCCCACAGTGCAGTGGAGACGCTGTCGCAGAAGTTTCTGAGACCGAGGCGCCCCCTCGGGGCAGGGGAAAGGGGTGACCCCAGAGGAGGCCTTGGCGGGGCTGGCTGTGACGCACTGGGGAGGCCGTCGTGTGGGCTTCAGTCCACAGCTCCCCTAGCGACAGGGCAGCGCCTCGGGACTTCCCGCGCTGCCCGGCTCCAGGCGGGGCTCCGTGCGCTCTTCACCGCCCCGCGGCTGACCCACAGTGCTGATGCTATTTTGAACTGTGGTTCATACATTAAATCTCAGTTTCTGTATTTTAAATTTTCCAAATACTTCTATAGTTTTGTTAAGGAAAAGCCATCCTATGTGCCTAGAATTACATTATTATTTTTTTGATACCAGGGATCAAACAACTTCGCGCTTGCCAGGCAGGTACTTTATGCCACTGAGCTAAATCCCTGGCCCTAGAATTATTTTCTTACTCGGTGTGTCTGTAATTTTTCAAAAAGCTTCCAGATACGACGTTTTTATGTAACTTTTTTTTAACTTTTCTGCAGGTCTATCAGCTTATGAGAAAGTGCTGGGAATTCCAGCCGTCCAGCCGCACCACCTTCCAGAGCCTTATTGAAGGCTTCGAAGCGCTTCTGAAGTAAGCAGGACTGACATGGGAATCCCGCTGCGTGCCACGCCCTCCCCCCAGCAGCACCCAGGACATTGTAAAAAGTGACGGAAAAGCGCACGCTGTCTGGAAAGTCCCTCGACACTTGGGTGTGTGCCGGCCATGCACGGAGACTTCCTCTTCAGATCAGGCACGTGAAAGCTCAGTGACACGTGACGGCCAGAACCCCACGAAGCACTTAAGCACTCCTCTGGAAAGCCCGCCCCCGCGCCCCGTGGGGCACCCCAGAGCAGGACTAGTGCGGGCGGGAGGGACCGACCCACGCTGCCTCACACCGCCCATGGCACCTCCCGCAGGCCAGTGCTGCTAACAGTGGCCCTGCGGGGACAGGCGAGCGCCCCAAGATCCTATCCCAGTGCCCATTCCCCGTGGGCCTGAGCTTGGAGCGCATGCAGGGGAAGCAGCGCCGTTCCCACGCCGTCCCCTGTACCCTGGCTCTGCGTGGGGCCAGCGTGGGATCCGCAGCCTGCTGCATGTGACATCTGGAGGGCCTGCCAGGCCCGTGCTGTCCCCAGCAGTCGCCCCTAGCCAGATGCCGTCTGGATGCTCCAACAACACGCTTTAAAACGCCCCCACTCAGGAGTGCACTGCGCGGCCCAGTTCCGGCTGCGGTGTAAGCCGAGGGGACCCGCAGCACCGCCATGCCCGGCGTCTCCAGGCCCCACCCCATCTGCGGGTCCGTCGCCCTTGTGAGTCCATCTCCCCGCAGGGCAGAGCCTGGAGGTGGAGATGTGGCTGGCGCTCAAATGCAGCGTCCACCGGAATTTTCCATCTGGCCCCGGCCGTCGTCTGTGACTCTGAACCCGCAGCTCTGTGCCCAGCGTCCGCGCAGCCTCCCGTGAGCGTCGCCTCGTGTGCGCCCAGACGCTGCCCTCCCTCCTGCACGTGCGCACGGCCAGGGCTGCTCCGGGCAGCGGGACCTCGCCCCGCCCGTTGTCCCAGTTCCCGCCTCGGCATCTCCCTGTCAAACCTGTGGCCGTTCTGTATGCACTTTGTTTACTCTTTATACAAATAAATGTACTGAAGACTGTACATGCCTGTGGTTTTAACCTGAGGGGGTTGCTTTCACGCGTCCCAGGTGGTTTGCTTACACAGGAAGCGAATCACCGCCTTCGCGCTCTGCGCGTCCCATTGTGTCTTGGGACGGCGGGCGCAGGCCAGGCGGGCGGCGAGTCCACGTGTGCTGGGGCGGAATCCCCCCTCAGGCGCTCAGCCTCGTGCCGTCACAGCTGATGTGAAATGCGCCACCCTCCCGTCCTCTGCTCGCCGACAGCCACAGGAGATGGGAAGGCAGCCAGGGACCGTGCTGCTGCCTGTCCCCCACACTGCAGGCCGTGCACACGTCCATCAGCCCAAGGAGAATCCTTCACCCAGGTCCAGCACATGCGCCAGTCCACACATTCTAACTACAGCAGGAGAACTACGTCCTTAGTCACAGGGGTCAGTCCCCAAATGACAAGGTCCCCAACAAGCTGGTCCCAAGGACGAGGGTCACTGGGCGCCCCGACTGCATGCATCCCAGCCCGAGCACACAATTCCCAGATGGCAAAAGGTTCCTCACACAGGTGATGCCAGTCTGGATAAAACGGTGATGTCAGAGCCACATTGATAAGTCACCGGTGAAAGGCTGGTGGCACCCGTCAGCCCCGTGGCCTACGGCAGGCAAAGCAGAGCGAGGTGCGGCCAAGGAGCTGCAGCCGGCCGGACCTGTGTGCTGACCTCCGGGGGACCCATAGCACAGCAGCTGACCATTCAAGGCCATCCTGTCACCCCGTGGAACCAGGGCAGAAACCTGTGCCCAGCCGCTGACAAGGCTGTCCCAGAAGGTTAGGCTGGGTCTTGAGAGGAAAGGGTAGGGAATGGCCACGCTGTCCTGGCTGGGCAGCGCTCTTCCCCGGAGCTCCAGGGCATGCGCCGGGAGGCGAGCCTCAGGGACGCTGCCTGCCATGGGCCCCGGGGTGTCTGCTGTGCCCTGTACACATCACCCCAGTTACCCCTGTGATACCCCGCCGTCTCCTGCCACTCAGCTGGCATGGTGGGGGACAGGATTTTGGGGTGCCATCGCCATATGTGGTACTTACACCCTTCCAGTTTCAGGAAAAGCTCTGAAAAGTCCGTATGTGAAATCACCTCTAAGGAAAGCAAACTGCAGCGTACAGGGCTTGTAAGAAATTCATTCTAAGGCTAAGGAAACAGCTGTTCCCTGTTTATTGCTTCGGATTTCATATGTGATGTCAAAGTTGTTCCCAGTGCTAACACAAGGGATACTGGGACACCGTTCGTTTTCCCAAACGACTGTAAGCGCATGGCTCGTGAGCTAAGACACTGAATTAGGGCGCAGAACGCCCACTGTCGCGCTCTCCTAGTGCTGCTGCTGCTGGACGCACCGCAGCAGGCCGCCTGCTGCAGCGTGACCCGCTCCTCCGGGGGGCCGGGAGCCGGGAACCCGTATGGAAAGGCTGTGTCTCGTCAGGGTGAAGTTAAGGCAGCGCTGGGCAGCGGGGATCTGCCGGGCACGGGGCAGGTGGCGGGGAGCACTCAGCTCAGGACACGCGCTTCTTCTTCAGGTGCGTTTCCACGCAGTGCACGCCCGCGCCCGGGCCGCGCCGCTCCACGCGGTCCCCAGCACCTGCCTCGGGGGCAGCGAGCAGATAGGCCGCGCCGCGCTTCTCCGTCCTCAGAGAGGACGCCTGCGGGGAGAGGAGAGCGGGGTTAAAGGCTGAACTGGATGACGGGGGTGATCAGGGAGCTGAGGTGACGTGACTGAGTTCGGTCACCGTCACCGGCTCCTGGGGTCCGGTCAGTCCGTGAACCGGGAGCAGACGCCGCAGGGCGTGGGGGAAGCACTGCGTGACGCGGAGAGCCACAGGAAAACGCAGAGTAGTGAGCGAGGACTTGGCCTCAGACTCGGAAGCCGCAGGCTGGAGGGATAACTTGGGGAAGCAGAAGGGGGAAGCAGACCCCTGGAAACCAGGGACATCTGACAGGAGAGTCAAACCCACAGGAAGGGGAGAGATGGGACGCACCGGCGACGGGCAGAGCCTGTCTGTCTCCCCCGACAGGCGGCTCCTGCGCACAGCAGCCCGAACCTGCAGAGACCATGAAAGCTGGGGACTCCAGTGGGCCTGAGAGAGCCGGGGCTGTGGGAAGGGCCTCGGGGCGCTGGGCCCCGCGGGGAGAGTGGGAGAGCCCTTCAACAGCCGGCAGGTCGTGAGCAGCTCCAGGCCGAGCACTGCCGCAGCCCTGGGGACAGCAGCGGGCAGGCACCACTCTGGGGTGGTGCTGAGCGTTTGAACCTGGGATGCGGAGCGGCCTCAGGACGGCTCCACTTTGGGGTTCCCAGTGTTGCCTTCCCACAGTGACCTGCAGAGATGGCCACAGTCGGAGGAGGACTGGAAAGAGACCCCCAAGGGGGCAGCCTGAGGAACACGGGCCCCACCGTGTGACCAGAGGCCGGGCCTGCCTGAGGCGTGCTGGGTTTGAGTCCCAGCGTTGGTGTCCTTGCCCTGAGCCTACTGCCCGCTGGTGCCGCCTCCTGCACGGAGCTGGGATCTGCCTGACCTCCGTCTTTACCAGAGTGAGCGGGGCCACATCTTGCCTGGGACACTGCCCCACAGCTGTGGGCCCCAGAAGAAAACTACACGTTCAAATCACAGAAGAAAAAACTGTGCGTTGTTTTGCTTTGTTTTTGTTTTTTGATTCTTCTTTCCTCTTTCTTCTTCACCAGTTTACTGAGATTTGGGGAATTTTCCTTTGTCCTTTTTCCTTGCTTGTTACGTCTTTCTTTTTTTTTTTTTTTTGTACTGGAAATTGAACTCAGGACCTTGCGCTTGCCTGGCAGGCGCTGTGCTGCTGAGCTATATCCCCAGCCCTTTTTCTTTAGTTTTTCCTCTTCTCTCTTTTAATCTTCCTCCATTTCTCTTATTTTTACTTCACAGTTCCTTTTTCCTCCCTCCTTTTCTTTCACCCTCCGTGTCTCATCACCAAGTCCTCCGGCCGCCCTTCTGCTCCACAGCACGCTCGGGTCTCGTCTCTCTCCTCCTCACCGGCTTTAAGGGTTCAGTCAGATTCGTCTTTTGTGCTGCCCTATTCCAAAGCCCTGTGCCTTTAATTGTAGAGCCATAAAGCATCATTCATCTTGGATAGTTAACTATAAAACTACTGTTGAATGACTTTCTACCATTAGTGGAGATACTAGCTTTCACATGTAGCACATATGAGCGGTAAGTCAGCGTGTGTGGGTGGTTTTAATGTTTACACCACAACTGATTTCTTCTCAAGGGTTCGGGGTAGAACATAGTAGTTGCTTTTTTAAAAGCAAAAAAATAATGACACACAATTTCAAAACAGAATAGTAGGACGGTAACAATAGTTAATACATTGTGTATGGTTATCTTCAAAGTAGTCACTCATTACAAGATAGAGGCATGAAAATTGATCAGACAATACAGGCACAAATCTTCTCACTGAACTAATAGCAATTAGCAGTACAACTGAACTATTTTGTGTGTATATTTATATATATATATATATTTTTTTTTTCCTTTTTCCTTCCTTTTCTCCTTTCCCCCAGCATAACTGGTTTTTAGGGTATATTAACGCCCAGTCTATCTTTGACAGTTCTGCTGTAGCTGATTTGCTTGACATTACCAGAGTCTCATACTTCTTGCTGCCACCAGTGGATTTTCCCCTTTGGTCAACAGCCGGGCTACATTTGCGACGTTAAAAATACTGGCGTGCATTCCCCAGAGGACGCGGTGTCCACCTATCGCTCCCTCCCAAATTACCTGCGGTGCTGAGGCGGACTCTGCTTCGCCACGCCCAAAGCAATGTCTCTACTAGCGACAGGGTCTTTGTAATATGTCCGAAAACCACAGCAGAGAGCGGCACAAAACATAGACACATAAGACAGGCAACACAGTGCCTCCCAGAATTCTCACCTGCCCTGAAAACAGTCCTGGGGTCTTCGAGGTAGAACAGCCTAAGCCACACACTCAACTGACGTGGAAGACTAGCAGAGGAGTCCGAGAGCAGATCACGAGGTACCCAGTGGTTCGCAGAAGGTCTAAGTAAACGAGTAATGGACCGCATGGCCAACATGACCCAGGAGCCCTCAGAACATGCTAACAAAAAGCTGGCCTAGTGAAACAAAGTAACACAAAACATCAACGACCAGGCTAGCAAAGAATTAGAGTCAATGAAGGTTTCCATCAGAAATCCAGGAAATTAAAAGTTATATTGAAAGTGTGGGCCACAAAAGTGACCAATGTGAGGACAAAATTTTAGAACTAGAAGACAAGGGCTTCAAAGACCAACTACTGAGACACCTTAAAATAGCAACAAGAGAAAGTGAAAAAATGATCCAAGTGCTGCTAGACGATGCAAAGTAAGATTTAACTGGAATAAGCAGAAAATAAGACAATATGAATTACATTTAAAAAACCTGTTCACACCCAGGCGTGGTGCCACATGCTTGTAATCCCAGCACTCAGGAGGCTGAGGCAGGATGACTGCTCCAAGTTCAAGGCCAGCGTGGACTACATAGTGAGTTCAAGCCCAGCCTCAACTGCACGGTACACCCTGTCTCAACAAACAAAACAAAAAGCCAAAACCTGTTCACAGAAATAATGGCAGAAAGCTTTCCAAATATAGGGAAACAAACCTACATATTAGTGAGCCATCTGGAACCCAAATAACCATGAGCAAAAGAACCTCTCCCCACCACATTACACTCAAGGTAGCAGAACATTATCACGGGACAAAATCTTAAACACTGTTGGACAAAGGCAACAAGTCACATAGAAAGGTAAACCCCTCAGAATTACCAAGACTTCTTAACACAAACCTTCAAAGTAAGGGGGGCTTACAGTGTGGTGTTTCAAGCCTTAAAAGAGAACTTCCAACACTGACACAAGTATCCTGCAACTCTCCTTCAAAACTGATGGAGAAATAAGGGGAAAGCAAGACATTCATGACCACCAAGTCAGTGTTCCAAAAACCCTCAGGTATATCCTAGCAGGAGACGCCAACGTTGCCAGTGAGTCACGGCGAATGACACACGTGGTGGGCTGAGCAGCCAAGCAGAAGGGGAAATGGGCAACGAGGATAACACAAGGACGGGCGTTAGTCAGTAATAACTCTCCTTGTGAGTGGCCTCAGTCCCCCAGTCAAAGGACACAGACAGGCAGAATGAGTCAAGAAACAAAACCCAAAGATACGGAGTATACAAGACACACATTTAATTCAAAAAGAAATCC
>RJWM01023449.1:17033-32253 GCA_004363535.1 Dasyprocta punctata
GGTAGGCGGAGCGTTGTGGGTTCGAGGCCGGCTTGGGCTACAACGCGAGCACAAGGCCGGCCTGAGCTACATAGTGCGACCCTGCCTCAAAAAACCAGGGCCGGGAGTTTGGCTCAGTGCCTTAAGTGCCTGCCCTGGCAGGCGCGAGGTTGTGAGTTCAATCCCCGGTGCCGCAAAAAAAAAAAAAAAAAAAAAAAAAGAAATCCACAGATTAAAAATCAAAGAGGGAAAAGCATATTCCACACAATGGGACAAACCAAGAGTGCCTATCCTAACTGATCAGAAGAGACAAGGTCACTGCATAGTAGTTAAGGAAGAGATAACAACTATAAACATACATGCACCAAACGCCATTGCACCCAAATTCATAAAACAAGCACTACTTGACATGAAGTCAGATAAATATGAATACAATTATAATGGAGGAAGTCTCAATACTGTACTGTCACAAACAAATCGATTAGAGAAAAAAAATCAACGAATACCAGAGTTGAATCAAATCTTCAAACAAATGGGCTTAATAGTTATTTACAGAGCGTTCCACCCAATAACAGAATACACATTCTTCTAAGCAGTGCATGGAAGTTTCTTCAACAAAGCCCATAAAGTATGCTTAAGTAAATGCAAAAAAAATCAAAAGTATCCCATGCATATTATCAGATTATAGTGCAATGAAACAAGAAAATAATCACAAAAGAAACCACAGAAATTATGCAAACACATGAAAATTAAAACAATACTCTCTTGAATAATCAATGGGTGATTGATGAAATCATGGAAGAAACTAGTTCCCACAATCAAATGATAATGTTAGTATGACATACCAGAACTTAAGGGACACAATGAAAGCAGTCCTAAGAAGGAAGTTTATAGAAGTAGATGCCTACATGAGGAAAATAAAATGAGCTCAAATAAATAACCTAATAATGCACCTAACAGTACTATAAAAATAAGGACACTCCAAATCCAAAACTGGTACAAGGAAGGAAATTATAAAGATCAGAGCAGAAATGAACGAAACTGAGTCTAAGAAAACAATGAATTGAAGAGTTGGTTCTTTGAAAGAATCAACAAAACAGACAGACCCTTAGCCAATTTTACCAAAATAAGGAAAGAAAAGACCCAAATGCATGCAATTAGAAAAGAGAGAGGCAAAATCACAATGGATTCTGCCAAAATTCAGCAGATCACTGGTAACTACTTTAAGAGCCTGTACTCCTAAGAAAATGGAAATTCAGAAGGAACAGATTCCTAGAAACACATGAACTACCAAACCTGAACAAAGAATATATAAAAATCCTGACAAACCCAGTATTGGTCAGTGAAATTGAAGAAAAAAACAATTCATTAAGAAAAGCCCAGGTCCTGGCAGATTCACTACCGGAGTCTGTGAGCACTTTAGAGATCTAATACCAACACTCCTCGGGCTCTTTAACGATACTGAAAGGGAAGCAGTGCTCCCAGAGTCATTCCAAAGCCAGAAAAGGATCCAACCAAGAAAGAGAACTATAGGTGATATACTGGTAAACAGAATGTAGTAAGTCATCAAAAAGATCATACACCATGACCAACTAGGATTCATCCCATGGTTGCAGGGATGGTTTAACATACACAAACCAATGCATGTAATTTACCGCATAAACAGCAAAGACAAAAACAATATGCTCATCTCAACACAGGAAAAAGTGCTTGACAAAATCCCATACCTATTCATGATAAAAGCCTCAAAAAACAGTAATAGAAGGGCTTAACAGTAATATGATAAAAGGCACCTATGACAAACCAGTGGCCAACATCACACTAAATGGAGAAGCCAAAAGCTTTCCTTCTAAAACCAGGAACAAGACAAAGCTTTCTCTATCACCACTTCTGTTCAGTATAGTTCTTAAAACAGCAGCCAGAGCAATTAGGCAACATAAAAAAATGAAAGGTATAGAGATAGGAAAGGAAGACGTTTAATTATCACTGTTTGAAGAGGACATGATCTTCTATATAAAAAACCCAAAAAACTCCACCAAAAGTCCTACAATTGATAACCAATTCAGTGACACAGCAGGACACAAAGTCAAACACTCAAAAGTCACTAGCATTCCTGTACACCAATAATAAACTCACCGACAGAGAAATTAGGAAGCAACTTTCACAGCAGTGTTGAGAAAACTGATATACTTAGGAATTACCCTAACCAAGGAAGTGAAAGATCTCTACAAAGACAAGTATGCAACTTTGAAAAAGGAGATTGAAGAGCACATCAGAAAGTGGAAAGATATCTCCTGTTCCCGGATGGGCAGAAGGAATACAGTCCAATGGCCATGCTTCCAAAACCGTTCAACAGATTTAACACCATTCAAAATACCAATAGCATTCCCCACAGAAGTAGAGAAAACAATCCTAAAATTCAGATGGAACCAGAAGACACCCAGAATAGCAACAGCAACAAGGGGATGAGAGGGTATCACACTCCTGGACCTCAAGTCCTACAAAATTGAGTGATAAAAACAGCATGGTGCTGGCAAAAAACCAAAAAACCGGTTTGTGGGTCAGTGGGAGCCAGAACAACTCCACACACACACAGCTGCTACATCTTTGACAAAGGGGCCGAATACTTGGGCTGGAGGAAATGGTGCGGGGAAGACTGGCTGTCCACATGCCAGAGATGACCCTAGACCCACGACTCTCACCATGCACGGGACTAAAATCAAGACGAGTCAAACAGCTAAACATCAGGACAGAAACATTTAATCTGCTGGAAGATGGGATAGATAGAACACTTGACATAGATACAGGCAAGGACTTTCTGAACAGAATCCCAGTCACACAAGAAATAGTACCAAGAATCAACAAATAGGATCACATCAAATTAAAAAGCTTCTGCACAGTGAAGGAAACCACTAACAAAGGAGATTATCAACAGATGGGAAAAAAATTTTGCTGGCTATTCTTCAGACGAAGAGCTAATATCTAGCATATGTAAAGAATTTTAAAAATCAGACCCCCCTAATATATTCATATTCTAGGAAACAGCCTATATGTCCATCAACAGATGAATGGATAAAGAAATTGTGGGATTTACAGACCATGAAGTACTACTCTGCCATAAAGAAGGATAAACAAGTCATTTGTAGGAAAATGGATGCACTTTGAGACCACAATGTTAAGGGAGATGAATCAAACACACACAAGCTTAAGTACTGCATGGTTTCTCATATGAGAAACTCAAAATACAAATAAGGTGCAAAATAAAAGACAACTGGAAAAAAAATTACTGTTACCCAACATGGGCACTGTTTCAAAATGTGTACCTAGAATTAGTGTATTTTCTGTTTTTTGGTCTGTTAATCTGGCTATTAATCTATAATTCTGAGAATGAGCTTGCTAACAATTTAAAAAATAAATCTGACACTGGCAAAAAAAAAAAAAAAAAGGGCGGAAAGGAATGAAAGTTGGTGTGCTCGAGAGGTGTGCGGGTAAACACTCAAGCCCAGGGTGAGTATCAGAGGAGTGGAAAAGCGCGCTGTGGACCGCGTGTGGGGCTGCCGGCTGCACACAGGCGGGCGGGGCGAGGCCCCGTGTCACGGCCTCATCGAGACCAACAGCAAGAAGTGACCTTGCTCTGAGCCGGACAGGGCTGAGGGGAGGGCACCACAGCGCAGAAGGGCAGGGCCGCGACAGAAAGGACAGGTGAGCCGGGTGTGGTGGCGCACGCCTGTAATCCCAGCACTCGGTGGGCTGAGGCAGGAGGATCGTTGTGAGGTCAAGACCAGCCTGGGCTACAAAGTGAGCCCAAGGCCAGCCTGAACTGCTTAGTGAGACCTTCGAAGTTGAATTCAGATTTTACACTGTATCCTACTCTTTCACTGATTTTTTTGAACAGTGAAAAGACTGGTCTGACAGCTGAAAGACTGTAAGATAGATACTTTTAAGTAAATTTTAAGTGTGGTTTCCCTAGTCTTTTTTTTAACCAAAGTTGCTTTTTAAAAGTAATTCCCGGGGCTGGGGATTTAGCTCAGCGACATAAGTGCCTGCCTGGCAAGTGCAAGGTCGTGAGTTCAATCCCCGGTAGCAAATAAATAAATAAACTTTAAAATTCAGTCAGTCAGTCAGTTATCAGTCATTCATTCATTCATTCCCCAGGTACTGCCTAACCTAAATACAGAGAAGGCAGCGGGACTCTGATCCGTCCCTTGCAGATGCGCGGCTCGGCCTCTAGATGGCGGTATCGCGCTCAGGACGAAGCGGGTGTGTGTTGGCTTCGCTCTGGGGCTGCTTCCCGTCCCCCGCGGGCCTCATTACCGCCCCGCAGCTTCTGGGCAGGGACAGCCCCGGTGACCAGGGCGACTCGGGGCACAACGCGTGCGGGACAGGGCCGCGCGGCCGCCGCCGAGCTCGCAGTGCCGAGGGAAAAGCCGGCCACGGGCCGCGGGCCGCGGAGGGGAGCCGGGCACGGCAGCGCGGGAGCCCGGGGGCGGCAGGGTCCCCACCGCGGCGCTCATCTCGGCTGGGATCGGGGGCGCGCAGGTTCAGGGAACCCCCGCTGCGGCCCGGCGGCAGCGCTGTCACCGCAGCCGGCGAGCGAGCCGGGCGGGGGCCACCGCCACCGGATCCGGTCGGAGCCCACGGCAGAGCGGAGCGGCCCAGCACCGAGGCCGGGCGCCGCCCGCGGCCGAGCACCGGGAAGTTTGTTTTTTCACTTAAATCAGTCTGCTACCTGCTGACTTCACAGGCCGCACGGCCGCCACAGCCCGGGACCGTCTCCGCACTCCGCGTCCCGGCTCATTCCCCTCCCGCAGCGCCCGGCCCGGCCCGCAGGGAGCCCGGGCGCTTCCCACGGAGGCGCCCCTGGCTTCCAGCGAAGCAGGGGCCTCACCTGCGGCCCACTCGGCCGTGCGTGTGTGTGCACGCGCGTGTGTGCACGCGTGGCTTCAGCCGCTCCCCATCCACGCCTACAGTTAGGGTCGAGCTTCCTTCCTTTTTCTTTCTGTTCCGCGGGCTGCACGGCCCCAGCCGCGCCCGGGCCGGCCCGCGGATGCTGCCTGCTCAGGGCTGCTCACCTCAGCTACCGTCATTGTCTAACTCAGTCTCCACTTGGCTCTTCTGATTTCCTTCTCATCGGTATCGCTCATGCGACGCTACTCTTATACTTTCTTTTAGTCTTTTAGATGTGGTTTCCTTTCATTCTTTAAAGAGATTTTAAATATTTGTCTACCTTCGCATGGTTGTGGTCCCCTGTAATCCAGGCTTATTCAGGAGGCTGAGGCAGGAGGATTGCAAATTCAAACCAACCTGGGGAATTTAGCCAGACCGTGTTTCAAAACTAAAATTAAAAATTCTAGAGATGCAGTTCAGTGATAGATGCTCACCTCACATGTGCAAGGGCCTGGGGTTCAGTCCCCAGTGCTGGGAGGAGTCTCGGTAAGTGCACGGACATTTGTGTTAGTTACCTGTTCCTCCTGCGTAGGGGCCCTCCCTCCTTCTATCCTCCCAGGACTCCTGATTTTTCTGTTGGAAACGGCTGGCCGTGGAAAAGAACAGTGCCCAGGGCCCTGTGGGGCGCGGTCGCCCAGAGCAGTGGGGGTCAGGCTCGGAGAGAGGAGCGCCCCAACTGCAACCAGAAGCCACTTCCTCATGGCACAGCGCCAAGGCCACTGGGGGCTGAGGTTTCAGTCTGGAGAAAACAGCTCGCGCATGAACACTTTTTGCCTTAAAGGAAAGGCTCTGCACGGGCAGCAGCGCCGAGGCTCAGGGGTTCAGGGTGCACTTCTGCCGACGTCATCGATGGCTTGGGGTCCACGTTCCAGACCAGGATTAATTCACTTCAGAGCTGGGCAAGGCCGAGTTGGGGCTCGTGCTTCCTGCACAGAGGAGCCGCTCTCCCCTGCCGACCACCGTCGCCATCCTCCGAGGAGTGCGAGGCGACACGGCTCCCGCTTGGTGGCTCCGGGTCCCGCCGTGCCCTGCCCTGCCCTGCCCTGCCCTGCAGGAGAGGCTGTGACTTTACATCTGCAGGTGTTCTGAAGTGAATTTTGGAGACATCTCACTGTTTTTCCCTGTTCTCGACGAGTATTTTTCTCATATTCCATGCTCCATCCCTCCTCCTCCTCTCCGGACTCACAGCGCTGCCCCGGCGTGAATGGCTCCGGCACGGACTCTCCACTCCGCAAACAGCAAAGCTTGAACAAAGTCTGCTCGGTGTTCCTACCCTTGCTCGAGAGCCGAGCCTGATAATCTCACCGTGGACACGGGGTGACAATTCCGTCTCAGCGTCTCTCCACCCAGATGACACCCAGTGTGCAGTCCATATGCGCAAACATTCGTCACTGTGCTGGTTTTGTTTTTTTGGGGGGTACCGGGAATTGAACTCAGGACCTTGTGCTTGGCAGGCAGGCACTGCGTCACTGAGCTGTGTCTCCAGCCTCATCACTGTGCTTTTATTTTTGTGCTTTATTTGTGTAAAGTATCCTAACTGTGGCTCCAGAGAAAGCGACACCAGCAGTAAAGCTGACAGGAAAACTGTGAGAACCACGACCGAGTTCAGGAAAGAAGTCATTGCAGCACCGGGTTACGTCCCGGAAAAATGAATTTATGTGTGTAATTTTGGGGGCCTCAGAACCAATTATTTGGTTTTCCTTTGTTTCTCATGGGAAAAATATGTTCAGTTCTCCAAATTTTTGTGTTTGAACACGAATTTGGAACAAATTGTAATGTATTTTAGACCATTTTTATTTTACTTAGGTCCCTGAGAATCTGTCCACTGGTTGTCAATCTCTTTTCTCTGTGTTCTTCCGATGGAACTACTTTTTATCTGTTTTAATGTTTACTGAATTTTTTAATTTCCCTGTTTTCTCCGATCTTCTGCTCCAGCTATCCAATGTATTTTTTAACATCAGAGACATTCCAGTTCTAGAATTATTCTGTTTTTAAAAGTGTATATTTCTTCGCCAAAGTCCCCTGTCCACTCATCATGACTTTACACTGCTGGTCATATTTATCATTGCTACGATGAACGCCGACGTCTGTCATCTTGGGGTCAGCTTCTATTCACTGCTTTTTCTCTCAGTCCTAGGTCTCAGCTTGTTGCTTCTTTAGCGATAGCCGTTCTTCTTCACTGAGGCTGTGAGCGAGGATGCCCAGGCGCCGGCGCTGTGTCGTCCTCTCCAGTGTGAGCGGGCGTCAAGGCTGTCCGGCCAGCCCGTTTTGTGGGTCCCGGAATCTCTACCCCACGAGCAGGGCTGTGCCATGTGTGTATTTGGGCCAAGTTTCCGCATGGAGTTTTGAGGCTTCTACCTGCATGGCCCCCTCTTTTCCAGGTGCTCCTTTATCCTACAGCCTCGGTGCCCCCTGAAATCTGCCCTGGGTCCTCCCCGTCTACAGGACCAAAGCTTCCTGCAGGGCCCGGAGCGGCGATGTCACGCAGTGAGGTCCCTTCCTCAGGGCCGAGTCCCTGCACCTCTGTCTGCTGCCGTCCTACTCCACTTCCTGTCCGGCCAGTTCTACAGTGGCTGCCTGTAGGAGGGAGTGCGATATAAAACCAACTTCGCCAACGCCAGATACACCAAGCTGCACATTTCCAAATACATTTCTAAATTTGAAATAGAAGTTGTTCTATCCACTTGTGATTCAACATATCTACCTCATTTTTATGCATGAAAACCTATACTCGTAATTTATATGAGATGCTACTTTCCACGCCTGTGACAATTTTTCCACAGAATGCAAATAATGTTGACTCTGGAAGCAGGAAAACTCTTCTCTGGCCTTGTGAACTTGCGAAGATTATTTATCCCTTTAGGTCTATCCACCTGTGTCATGCAGGGGAAATTTTAAAACTCACAGGTTCATCACCGAAACTAAAGGCTGGCATTGCCTGGCATAGGGGGTGCCTGGGGGTGCATCCTCAAGTACTGTTCAAAGAATAAAAATAAGTAAATGCTTACGTTGCAATGCATATAGCAAGTGTTAAAAACAAACCAGAAACTGCTGGCTCCTTTTCCCCCTCTCCCATCACTCTGGCAGTGGGAATGGCAGAAGGAATTCCTAATCCAGCATCACCTTTTTCTAGCGACTTTACTTATTTGTAACAGGATGAAAGAGCGGCGGGGAGAACACATCTCCCTGGAAGGCCAACCCCGGAGTGGTGGCAGGGCCCACAGCTGGTGACAGGGACCCTGGGAGGAGAGAGAGGCGGGAGGAGGGGAGGGGCACAAAGGATTCCCAGGCAGATCCCTCACCCGTGGGTGGGCAAGGCTCGTCCTACCCGCGGCTCACCCCGGGAACCCCAGGAACGCAGGAACCACAACTGCTGACGTCAACACGAGTCACTTCAAACACGAAACAGGACATCACTCCAGAAACAGTTTTTGAATCTTTAAGCATACACATAATTAAATTTTTAAAAATTGATTGTGTTTCTGCTTGTAAAAGCAAATTTTGTTCTTTATAAAAGAACAATAAAAATAGAAATTGTGTAGGGCAATATTTTACAAACACTATAAATTAACAATAGATTATGGAAAATTTACCGTGTGTTTACATACTGTTCCACGTGATTTTTATATCTGCAGCGTGTCTCCTGGTACAACACCACGACGCAATCTGTGTGATGAGTCTGATAGGCACTTTGGGCGTCCCTGGTGTCCGCTCCGATCCGTTACTCGTGAACAATGTCGCAGATCTCCAATAGCATCCCCAGTTTTTGCATGGTGACCGCGGGCAATGCCCTCACCTGAGTCATTCCTTCATACGTGTGCTCACGGAGCGGGGGTCTCATGAGACAAGCGGACGCTCGGGTGGCATTGCTGTGACCAGGTTCTCTGGTTGTAAGGGTGCCGCCGCCCACTTACGGGCTGTGCTGGCCCAGATCCCCGCCTCGGCCCAGGCTGGCGAGGCTCTCTTATATTTTGCCCATATCCAGCTTCTGTGGAGCCGGAGTGTGTTGCCCGAACTCCACCGTGAGAGCGTAATCAGGCGGTGACGGCGCTACGTGAACTCGCATGGGGCTGCATTGCTAAGTGGGTCAGACAGCACAAGGCCGACGGAGTCACCATGAGATCGGAGAGAGGCGCTGTCCCCACAGACAGCCGAGCGCTCAGAAGCTGCTTCTAGGAAGGCACAGGGACTCTCCTGGTGGGACTCGTGATGACACGGTCACACTGCGCGAACCAGCGACACCGATGCTCACCTGCGGCTGCTAGGACAGAGCCGAAGGAGAAGGGGCCACGGGAAAGCAACACATGGAAGTCCCCACGCGGCCCGGCCTGGAGCGCAGTGTCACAGCCCACCCGGCCCAGTGCCCCCATCCCTGGATTCAACCGACTCAAGGCTGCAAGGATCTGACGGAGCCCTCAGCAGCCTGAGCATGCACAGGTGACCTGCTGCATGGGTGCCATGACCGCACACGCACTGCCTCCGTCCTTAGCACCTGTGCCACCCCGTGGCAGAGGCCATGTGGTCCGGAGCCAGCGAGCGCACCGTGGGGCGTGTGTGCAGGAGGGTGCAGGGCCTGTCTGCCGACTCCGGTGTCATCTGGGTTTCCAACGCGTCCCCCACAGGTCCTGAGGGACAGCTGCGCTCTCAGGTCGCAGCTGACAGATGGCTTCAAAGCCAGGGCCCAGGAGCACGGTCATCAGGACGCATGGTCACCTGCGTCCGAGGCCAGCACAGCTGCTCTGTGTGGTTGGATGGCAAAACTTCACCCTGTGGCCACGCAAGGTGGTCACAGCACCAGCGTCCCTCACAGCATGGGAAAGGGGTACGGCGGCGGCGAGCCGTGCTCCAGGAAAACTTCACCTAGGAGACGGGGGGGGGGGCCTGACGCCACCAAGTGCACGGGTGAGGGACAGCAAGCTACCTCGGGGACCTCCCCAGCACCCACGGTGAGCGGAGGCCGCACCTGCAGAGCTGTGCCCTGGGAGCTTTCCAGGGAACACTAGAGGGGCCGCAACCTTGTTCAGAGCACCCCGCGGCTGCCCCGAGATCCTCGGAGCCCGAGAACCGCTTACCTGCGCAGAATCCCCAAAGGGCGGACAGGAAGCGGCACACTTGTCCAGGACGGTGCCGGCCAGGCGCGGCGTCTCCAGGGTGGCTTGACCGGCAGCAGCGGCTGAGGACAAAAATCACCCGATTCAGGTTACTTTACTAAGAATACAAGCAACGCAAAACTTACTAACGCAGTCTGCTCTTACACAGACACATGCTTCGGTTCGTCCGTGTATACTCACATTTACCCGGCCCAGGGGAAATAAATCATCATGCTACATGATGCTGGTTCATTCACTTGGGAAAACAAAAAAATGGAAGCTTACTCTACGCATAAAACAGTTGTGGAAACTTCCGAAACATGCCTAATCTCTACAATAAAGATGTGGGGTATGGAGGGTACACCTGTAATCCCAGCACTCAGGAGGCTGAGGCAGGAGGATCCAGACCTGCCTGGGCTACAAAGTGAGCTCAAGGCCAGCCTGAACTACACAGTGAGACCCTGGTCTCAAAAATAAAATAAGATAAAATAACACTGACAAAATATGAACAGCTTTGCTACTGCAATAGTTGTCATCAATTTTGAGACCAGATCAATGTATAGTATGATATTAAAAGCATATTTAATTTTTTTCTGGCTTTTAAAAATACAAATTAATGTTTGGGCTCAAGATGATACTTTGTAAATACAGAAGATGTCTGTTAAAAATGAAATTCAAGGGCTGGGGATTTAGCTCAGCGGTTCAAGCACTTACCTGGTAAATGTGAGGTCATGAGTTCAATCCCCAGTACCAAATAAATAAATAAATACATAAAATGAAATTCAACTTTAATCACTTTTCATCTAGTCCTATTTTCCCTATTCTGTAACAGTTCAGAATTTATGTCCCTAGATTTACTTTAACTATTTACATACTCAAGTATATGCAAGTCAGAATATATAACTTTGAATAAATGCAAATGGAATCACTGTGTGCATATATTTTCCATTGAAAATATGCATTAGCTACTGTTTCAAAAATAGTTCATCATAAAATAGAACACTATGCAACTTTTTCATATTTGAAATGTAGACAATCTTCATTTAGAAAAGTCGCAGTGTTCTGTTTTATGGGGAACTATTTATTTAACTGTTCCCCTAATGACAAATGTTAAAATGGTTTTCAGTTTTTTACTATTAACAAAAGCTGTGGCCTGTCACCATACCAAGGGCACACTACATTTGTGATTTTTAAAAAGTAAATGTATTTGAGTGAATACTTGATTCACACTAATCAAAGGCCAGGGGCCAGGGTCCTTGGAAAAACTATATGACAGTTCCATTTCTGTTGCCAAAAATGCTGTATATCTTAAGATGATTCAGGAGAACTTATCTAACACTTAGAAAAATGATTCAATATGTAAGAATTATGCTACTGCCAAGTAAGACCATTACTTTCTATCACAATTCAATAAAAATTCAATAAAGTTGTCATATTCTTGAGGACATACTATTAAATGTGTTTCCCTTGACTAGAGTAGTATGCATTTAGGGGTCTTAACCTGAGGGGGTTCTTCCCACTTAAAGAGTGAGGTCTTGATTGGGGCTCACTTTGGTTAACAGGCACCATTGGCTTCCACCAAGCTACAAAAGCGGAACTCCCCACACAGCGCCGTGGCCGGTGCCCAGGCCCCACGAGCCCACTTACATGCGAGGCACACCCCGGGAAGCACGCTCGCCAGGTTCAGGTACGGGTTTTTACTGAGCTGAATTTCTTTGGGTGGTTCTCCCAGGAGCGAAGTCTGATTCTTACAGGCGGTCTGTTCGTCCAGAGCATTCAGTGGGGTGCTTAGCGAGGGGGGCTGGAGCAGATGCAGAAGGGACAGAGAAAGACTTCATTTCCAATACAGCCGGTCTCGTGTGATAAAGCTGTGTGTAACCTAATCTGACGGTACAAACTTTATGAAATATTCATGGATGCGGACTAAAAATGAAAATTACCGCATCTCACCTGTTATCTTTTCAATTGGCTTAGAATAAAAAAACTATTCTAGAACCAAAGAACTTTAGGAGCAAAATAGAGATAAAGGTATCTTGTACAATCTTCTCACTTAAAGCTAAAAGAATCCATCTTAACTGCAAAAAATCTCAAATCTCAAATCTTATTTCTAGAAAAAGTCATCAACATTTACTACAATGATTTTTATTTTATATCATATGACCACAATCAAAGATCAAAGGAAAGTTTACTTATCTTTGGTACCAAAAATAATACCAAGCAAAACAGGTGAATTTAATAAACTCTAACTACACATGTAGAGAACAAGATGGCAAATTTACAGCTCTCAAAAATATAGCACATCCCTGTATTTTCACACAACTGGTTAGGTATAAGGATTCCAGCCTTTCTTCAACAGATAAAGACATGGAGACACAGTCTGATTTTTCAGTGTATTTCATTTCCTCCTGGCAAAGCTTTTTCCAGTGTACTCTCTGGTAGGGCTGGGGATTTAGCTCAATGGCTCAAGCACTTGCCTACTAAGCACAAGGTCATGAGTTCGATCCCAGTACCAAAAAAAAAAAAATTGTACAATTTACTCTCTGGTCATAAAAGTTTAAAAGACATGACTCAGGCTAATACAAGTCTAATACCAACTGTCATCTGGCAGAATGTAACAAGAGACAGACCTTTTGGTTTGCAGGTTTTTCTTCTTCTCAATTTTTATTTTTATCAGCATGTCTGCAGTACTTAATGGTCACACTCCTCACGGACAGCTGGTGTGTGTGTGTCCACCCATCTTTACCCTTTTCACCTCCCCTCCCTCCTTCCCCCATCACTCAGTCCCCTTCCCACCGGCAAGAGATCTGGTGCATGTTTGTAATAGGAGGTCTTTTTTAAAGAGTGCAACATTTTCTTCGATACTGAAGCATAAATGAAAACTATGAAGAAATCACCATGTCCTGGACATAGCAATGATCTAGTTTGTAATCCATATTTCTAGACTTTAGGTATATTATTAGCTACCTTTCAAGTTTAAAAAGTTAAGATTGCTCTATGGAATTTAAGCACGACAACCTCAAGTTAGAAAGTCACCAGAGTTGTCGACCGAAGGGATGGCCCGTGACCACGGGTGCTAGCTTGCGTCCTTACCTCTGAAGCCAGCTCCACTGGCTGCTTCTGTGGCTGTCTGTGCTGTGCGGCCAGCAGGCCCCCGGCAGCAAGGCTGGCAAAGCTCTGCAGGCATGGCTGCAGCCCGGAGAGGCTCCCGTCTGTGACACCCGCGGCGGCCGAGCACTTCTCCTGGGCGCCCTCCAGCCCCAGGCCGGCCTGCCCCACGCTGCACTGGCTCGGGAAGAAGGGCAACAGGCCCATGGCAGCGGTGAGGGCTGCCGGCGTCGGCACCAGATTCAGGGCTGTCAGGACCACAAGAGCAACAAGGCTTGATTAGACGCGTCCCTTGGCTGTTACACGCGGGCACAGTGCAGAGACACTGGCCCGTTCACCCTAGAGGTGAGGCTGGAGGCTCGGGCAGTTGGGAAGAGCCTTTTTAACCTCCAACAGTGACAGTGCTGTTCTCATTTTCAGCACCATCCAGGACAGTCTCCATGCACTGTACTTTTTAATTGCAATTTTTAACGGAATGCTTCAGCAGTCCGTGTACGTTTTGGGCAGTAGGTTACTCGTGTGTGTGCTTCCATTCACAGACTCGTCACGCACTCGGCAGAGAAAGCCTGAGGGCGCAGACCAAGAGTGCACTGCCATTTCCCCGGCGTCTGTTCTGCTGCCTATCTGAGCACATGGCTGTCTGTGTGCAGAAATGTGCCTGAAACACAAGTGTGGTGCTTTCCACAAACTGAACACAGCCCAGCCCGGGCTCAGTGAGCAGAACGGAGCCCGCCTCTGAAGCTGCCTCGGATTTCCCTCCCTCACTGCCCAGCTCCTCCCACTCACTTGACTTCCAGGGCAGGGAATGCTTCCGCCTGGGTCTAAACCGTAAGTAGAAGCCTGGATTCTGCTTCCCCGTCCTTTCACCCACACGGTGGCAGGTGGCTGAAGTGTCTGGAGATGGCTGCGCGACACTTTCTCTCCATCATGAGAACGTCACGATTTACCTGTTTCACTGTCAGTGGGCTTGGGTGGCTCCTGGTGTGGAGTTATTATGTGTTTCTTAATGTTAGTGGTAGACGCTGTTGCTACTGAATAACGACTTTCACCGTGGGGAATTATTACATGTACATATCACAGCTTCCCTGACCCCATCCAGCCCTCCCCTTAAATTATATTCCTACATTTAAAAAGTGCCCAGTCACTGCAATCTACCTGTGTGCACATTTGAAGGAAATGATTAAGTCTTGAGTGTTAAAAGCGCTCTGACAGTAAGGCTTGTGCCGGCACGTGGAAGCCGAGTGCCCCTCTGTCTTTCCATGTAGGTGTCACCGACAGGGCTGGATGAGGCTCCCCAAAAGAAGGTGGGGAGCTCCACTCACCCCATCCATGGAGCGAGCTGTAGGGTCACTGAGTCCTGTCACAGACAGAACTTTCAAGCTGTGACAGCGAGAGGCACGAAGAGCTTATTTACAAGGGCACGCACTGCATGGAGCACGGGCTCTCCGGGGAGAGGCACCAGCGGACGGGCCTGGGGCTTTACGTGGCCTGGGGTCTCCCAGGAAGCCGGGGCCGGTGAGACGGAAACCTAACGCAGCTGGCCTCCTCAGTCAGGCACAGAGCCGCTCGGCTCACCGGAGCCTGAGACCTCAGGGGCTTTCTTTCTCCCTCGGGGACTAAGCTTCCTGGAAGGGCGGACGGCCTGAGTGACTTCTGTCCTGAAACTGCACTTTTCCTCCAAGGCACAATTTTAGTATTACGATTTCCGGGTTTCCCTTCCACCTGTCTGTATTTCTTCTGCTCTGCCTGGTCCTGAGTTCAGAGTCTCCACTTAGGTACCCTGAAATTGGCCACGGTTGGAGAATTATAAGCCCAGAACTCCAAGAATAAAAATCAAGCCTTTTTTTTTTTTTTTTTTTAATACTAGAGAGCTGCTTGTTAAGTACCAGCAGATCACTGGTTTTAATTTTTATTTATTTTTACTCAGTATTTGTAAATAGACAAGCGCTAAAAAATGTAAAGGTCTATGTTTTTATTCACAGAAAACAGCAAGAAATTCTGAAAGAAATTAAAGTTTCAATTGGAAAGTCTGGAACCATTCCAATTTTTAAAAATCCATAGGTCAAGATTAAATGAAAAGAGCTAATTTTGATAAGCAT
>RJWM01023450.1:0-32156 GCA_004363535.1 Dasyprocta punctata
CAGGAGGAGAGAGGAGGGAGCAGACCTGGACAGAAGTGTGAGGGACTCACGGGCTGCACAAATGACCTCCTGAAATCTGTGCGAGGGGCTCGGGAGGTTGAAGCTGAGATCTAATCAGGTTGCTCCCTGCCGAGACTCAGTGGGCTTCTGACCAGTCTATAAGCTGAAGCTAAAGCCTGTGTAGCTAAACAGAGTGTAAATATGCTTACTGAAATATTCAGTGAGAGGATTTTTTGACAAAATAATAATTATATGAATTAGATAATCTAGGAAATACATGAGATGATTATTTAGTATGCTTCTAAAAGTAGTTCTTCTCAGGTCATTTTCTTTCACTTGTTGCTAAAACACATTAACAGATTCATGATTTAGGATGATTCACTGGAATGGACAAGGGAATCCCATCTGGGCCTAATTCTGCTGCCAAGCACCTGTCATCATGGGGGCTGAATACTTGTCAGTGGCAGATTAACACATGGTCCAATCCTGAGGGACTGTATGCAGTTTTGAAATACTTTAAGGTAGGGATCGCAAATCTGCCTAATCATATCGGAAACACTAGGAGATATGGATTATATCTTTAGTCCAGAGAAAATTAAAAGGCTGATATTTTGACACGAACATCTAAGACCCACCCTTCACTGGACTGAGGTAGATTAAAGTGACCCCCTTTCTATGTTGACTCAGAGACTCATTCATTACTCCAGATTTTCCTTGTCATGTTATAGGTCACCCCTAAATGCTCTGGGGATGAACTGAGATTCCCCAAACTGATTATAGAAATATCCTTTCAATGTTCTGAAAAGAATGAATTGGTTATTATTTACTGCTCACATATTTTCTCACATATTGTACTGATCACTCCAAATTTTTTTAAAAAAAACTATTAGGAGACCCTTGTTCATATTCAAAATTTCCAATAAGCACAATTATGCACACAATGTATTTTTCCTTTTGAGTCCTAATTACTTTACTAGGAAGCAGCAGTCCATCTCTGTGTCTGTCAGTACTGAACTGTGTAGTCTCAGGCTGAAAGGCCCCTTGGTCAGATGGGGAAAATTCTGAGATGGGAAGGGTTCACTGTGGGTAGGGAGAGGAGAAAAGTTGGTGGCAGATTTCGGTTCTGTTTTGTTTTGTTCCTTACGCAAAGCAAATAATGCAGCAGCATAGTAAGGGGTACTCAAGAGGCAATGTTTGAATCTTGAAAATTAAATAGTTGTCCACATGCTATGTACTTTTATTCTTGTAAGAAAAACAAAATCTGCATGTATTTCAATGCCTTTTTTTGATCTGAAATATTGTTTAGAGAAAACTAAAATACCTTTGTATTACTTTTTACAAAATATATGCACCTATTCATGGGGAAGGTTGTTAGGCATGTATAGTAAACAAGCCATATTATCGAAGCTGTATGAAGACCCGGACTCAGAGGTCTTACATGTTGCATTTGATAAAGATCGGTGGCTTTTTCTTCATAAAGTCATTGACTGCCTTTTCATGACATGCGATCAACAAACATGACAGTTAACTGGCATCACAATAGGGATGTAAATTTTATGCTTTTGAAATAAGTTCAAAACTAGTGTTTTAAAAAGAGTTATGGATAGGAGCAATTACACAACTACTTGAGAAAACAGTGAGAGCAGAGCTAGTGTTTGCAGTGAATTGGCTGAGGCCGAGGGAATGGATCTGAGCTCAGAGCTGATGAAGGGTTTGGAACTGAAAGGAGCAAACCAGCATGGAGAAGGCAGCAGTTGACCACAGCAGGGGGAGCTATGGTTCTGTCAGAGGAGGCACACATTAGCTATGTGATTAATAAGAAAAGAAAACTATGTTTTGGATCCTATTTACTAATACAGCTTCTCACATTAGTGAGACTGTACAATATTTAGTTTATACATGGCTGTAACTTCTACCCTTATAACTACTTTGAAGATCACAATATGCAATATATTAAGTATTGCTACTCTACTTTTATCTTGTTTTGAAAGTTTCTTTTATGTTTTTGCTTCAAAATGCTTTAAAAAATTGAAGATATAAGTAGGCAGATGCCAGGAAATGTAACACCATATCGCCATGAAAACCATCCTGAGCAATTTGAAACAAAATTACCCAGGCTTCAAATGTTCAGTCACCCGATGGTCACCTCTGTAAGAAAGGCCATTTTTTCCTAGGATAGGAAACAGATTCCCGTGTAAGGGGTAAAAATATCAGAGAGAAGTAAGCAGGAATCTGCTGAAAGGAGAACTGAATAAATCAGTGTAATACTCCATGCAGGTATAATTATGGCTTATTTTGTTGTTGGTCTCCAGAGCCATTAAATGTATTTGCTAATCACTGTATAAATTAAGTAGTGCGTGGACCATTTAAGAACAGAATCGTCCATTTAAGGAGAATAACGTTTGTTCCTGGGCTAGAGGTGATCACAGTTCAGTTATGTGGTCCAGGACTCTATCACCATATTCAGTGGAATGAGGTCAATTTGCCCTTTAAATTCTACATTTTCCTCTGAAATGAATTTTCCCTGAGTTTGGATCCCAAAGTACCACTCCCCTTGGTCTGCACAGCACAGGCTGCCCCTGTCCTGCTCCCAGGGGACCCAGGACACTGTTCCCTCACAACTGTGTCCCCACCGAGGCTCCACGCCCTGCAGAGAGCTGTGCCCTGCTTACCCAGGCAACCATGCCCAGTCTACCCCGGGTCCAACTGAGCCCAGCAGCTAAAGGCCCAAACTGCTGCCCGTAGCTCTTCTTGGTGAGGCTGCTCCCTCTAGGGTGAGGAGGCTGCTGCCCAGGGTCCCGCCTCTCTCTCAGCTCTCCCAAAGTTGTCCTTCTCCAGGCTCAAATAGCCTTGGAGACAGCAACTTTTAAAGCTAATTTACAGAAAAATGCCATCAAAAAGCTACCAAAAGGTCAGGCATGGTGGGACATGCCTGTAATACCAAAATTTGAGAGGCTGAGACAGGATGATTGCTGCAAATTCCAGGCCAGCCTGAACTACAGAGTGTGATCCTGTTTAAAAAAAAAAAAAAGCTACCAGAGATATAATATGTCACCTTTGCCATTGTAAACATTAGAAAGATTCTGATGGTTGAGTTAGATGCAGGTATGCTGACCTTTGTAGCGTTGCCTCTCTTGTCTAACTTTTAAACCACACGAAGTCTCAGGATTTCCATCCAAGTAAATCTTTTCCCACAGGACGGATTATTGATTAAACATAAATATCCTCTAAATCAGCCCACACAATAAAATCCATCCAGACTGAATTCATTATGGACCATGTTAACCCCAATATGAAAACCTCTGCGAGGATATGTTAGCATTCCATATAATCCTGCTAAAATCCTTTTCCTGAAATTGAACTAAAATGAATTTTCAGTAAAGGAAATTTGGAATTCACCATACAATAAAACCACAGCTATGAGAAGCAAAACATTTAACTATGTTTAAATTAAGAATTTATATGAAATAATTTTGAATAAGGAAAAATTATTTCACAGTCATCATAATTTTATTTGAATATGTCAAAGAAATCCCATATACGACAAACTGTAGTTTATAACGATGATATCGGTAAGAATGAGTAGTGCTTTCTCCTGTGTCTGATACTAAAGCTTAGCAAATATCACACATGAAAGATAGGGAAGAACTGGCAGGGGACATGAGAGTGGAGACGTGGACAGAGGGCAGATCCTGGGGATCCCTGCAGCCCACATTCAGGGTTTCCTTATTTATCTTTTAAGTTCTGCAAAGCACTGCAGGGTTGTGAGTGGAGCGAGGATAACAATCTGATCCCATGGCCTGGGCTTTAATGTGACTGCACCATGGAGTCCACTGACTTGTGAATTAGAGTTCACTGAGGGAGCAGTGATTGCAGAAGTCTCAAAACTCTAATGGAGATGGTGTAGGGAGGTGAGGAAACATCCTAGTGCTTTAGTGAGGCTGGAGTCAGGGCCTGGCAGGAAATCCAAGGTGGGGCCTGAAAGGCAGCAGGTGGGGAGGAGGCAGAGGGGGTGGCTCTGTTCTGACTGTGCATCTGCAGACACTGACCACTCCCTGACACGGAGATCCACCGTGTTCTCAGCACCAGATCTGGTCTCCTATTAATTCTCCTACTGTGATGATCTCTTGCACGCCACAGGCCCTGTTTATGAGGGGACAGGGACTTGTGTGACATTGACTCAGGAAAATAGAATTATGCTTCATTCCATTTTCAATATATTTCTTTGTCTCTGGTTTTTATATTGAGAGATAATTTAACTCTGCCCTTTTATTGACTCACAAGGCCACTTTTTACATGTCTTTATGTTTTTATGAGATGAAATTTTAAGTGTTTATTCTTTGTTTTATCATAATAAGGAAAAACTTTGTTACGTGAGTGCCACAAAAGTACTAGCTCAATGTACATTACTGACAAAAGGAAAGATCATTTAGCTGTTCAATGATACTTCAAAAGTGTGCTGATGTTTATGTGCATGTATGTAAAATTACCATTTAAGTGAATGTGGCAAAGCATAAGGTAGCAGTTTTGGATAATACTTTTGTTGTGGAATAAAAATATTCTGGAAATATGTGTAGGATACCTCACATGGTTCTATGTAGGTAAAGAAAACTAGTGAAATGTTTTCTCTTCTCTTTGATTTTTAAAAGCATAGGAACACATTTCTCTTTTAACATATACTATTTGTAATGAGACAGAAACAAAACTCCCTCCCCAGGAGTGCCGAGGCCCCTTTCTGTTCTCTGTCCCACGTTGCTCCCAGCACTGGGCTGTACTGAGGGCTGCAGAGGTCGCCCTGTGAGAGCAGAGACTGCACCTGGTCAGCGTGAGCTCCCTGTGCATAGGCAGCACCTGGCTAGAGCAGGACCTCGGTAAGAATCTGCTGAGGAGAGAGGAAATATTTGCAGTTAACTCAGGAATGTCCTGAAGATATAAACTGAACTAACGGAGTAATAAGTTAGCAACAACAAGCTTCTTATTATAGTCATAGGATAAAGGTAATACCTGCCTTAATGGCAATCAGATTCTTAGCAAGTTCAGTGGTGTCCCATGTGGAAATCAAGGACAGCTCACCCTTTCTGTCCTTCTGCTTCAAACTGCAGAAAGCTGCATAAATGTCCCCAAATTTTCTACAAACTATATTAAGACAAAAGCTAGGAATAACATTCTGGGGGTTACAAAAAGTAATATTCTCTGTCTTTTTGGCGGGGAGGGGAATTGCTAAAGAACTTGGGAAGTTCTGTTTGCATTCCTGAACTCAGCTGAAAATGCAATCTGTGTGAAATAAAAATATTTATCTCTCTTTATGATTGACTGCAGAACAACAACAAAAACATTTTGCAAAGGCCCTTTCTGTCCTTCTGCTTCAAACTGCATAAAGTTGAACAAATGATTCCAAATATTCTATAAATCATATACATTTTTTTTTTTTGTGGCACCGGGGATTGAACTCACAGCCTCGCACCTGCCAGGGCAGGCGCTTAAGCCACTGAGCCAAACTCCCGGCCCTGGTTTTTCGAGGCTGGGTTGCACTATGTAGCTCAGGCCATCCTTGTACTCGCGTTGTAGCCCAAGCCGGCCTCGAACTCACAACGCTCCTCCTACCTCAGCCTCCCAAGTGCTGGGATTAAAGGCGTGCGCCACCATGCCCGGCTTCTATAAATCATATTAAAAAAAAGAATAGAAACAACTTTTCTGGGGATCCAAAAATTAATACACCTTTGTGTTTCTTTTAGAGAGTACCATTGAAGAAACTGATAAGTTCTGTTTTCTTTCCTATGCAAATTGATAGTTCAGTCTGTGTGACACTAAAACATTTATGTCGAGGGTCCGGGTGGCAGCACACTCCAGGGTACACTCCAGCTAGCTGCCTGGGGCCAGGAGGTCTAGGCCTCCACCCAGTAAGGCAGAGTCTCCACCAGCACACTCTAGGAGTGCACCCTCACTAGCTGCGCAGAGGAACCAGCTCTACCTGGTCCCGTGACTCAGTGCAAACCATCAGGGGAATGCTTGTCCAGCCTCACAGGACACAGAGGTACTAAGTCCAGCCCAGCCCAGGACCCCAGAGCTGCTCAGCAGGGACTGGACATCATAGCTGCGGGGCCTTGGAGAGTTCAGGCTTTGCCCATCAGAGCATGGGGTGCAAGCTCCATTGTTCAGTGGAGTAGACAGTGTGATGGGTCCTAGAGGTTGCGGGCCCACCCAGCCAGGAGCAAGGCCCCGGCACTGTAGGCCTGGGACTCCCCAAGGCTTGCCTGGCACTCCAGAGGCTCAGAGATCCTTGCAGCCAGACTCAGAGTCTGGGTGGCACCACACCCCAGGGTATGCTCTGCCTTGCTGTCTGGGGCCTGGCAGTCTTGGCCCCCACCCAGTAAGGTGAAGGCTTCAGCAGCATACTCCAAGAGTGCGCCCTCACTAGCTGTGCAGAGGATCCAGCTCTACCAGGTCCCGAGACTCAGTGCAACCCACCAGGGGAATGCCTAGTCAGCCTTGCAGGACACAGAGCCACACAGGTCCCAGAAGAAAATGACAAAACAAAAGACCAAGAGGCAGTCTCAATTCCCAGTCCACCGAGAATAAACCCAAGAGACACTGAAATGGAAGACACTGGGAGTCACACAAATGAACTTTCTGAAATGATGCTAAATGAAGTAAAGAAACAGCCTGATGAAGCTATAGAGAAACTCAAATCAGAAATAATCTCTTAAAAATAGTAAGGAACCAAGAAACAACAATTCAACATCTGCAAGATGATGCCAAGCGAAGTAACATAAGATTAATAGGCATAAATGAAAAAGCAGGAGTCAATACTAATGACCTGCAAAGAATATTCACAGAAATAATAGCAGGAAACTTTCCAAACATGGGAAGAGAATCGGATATGCAGATAAGTGAGGCATACAGAACCCTAATTAACCATAACAAAAATAAATCTTCACCCAGCCATATAATAATAAGGGTATCAGAAATACAGCACAAGAACAAAATACTAAAAGTTGTCAGAGAAAAGAAACAGATCACCTATGAAGGAAAGCCTATGAGAATCACGGCAGTCTTCCCAACACAAACTTTAAGTTGAGAAGAGCTTGGAGTGAAGTATTTCAAATCCTGAAAGAAAACAACTTTCAACCCAGATTGATGTACCCTGCAAAACTATCCTTTAAAATTGATAGAGAGAGGCCTTGGACTTGCCCACGCTTGCTGTGGCACAGCTGTTGCTCTGAACTTGCAGACAGACTCAGGGTCTGGGCAGCATCACACTCTGGGGTACACTCTGGCTAACTACCTGGGACCGGGAGGCCTTGGCCCCCACCCAGTTAAGGCAGAGGCTACACCCGCATGACCTGGGAGGCTGCCCTCACTTGCTGAGCACAGGATCCAGCTCTACCAGGTCGCACAACTCAGTGCGACCCATCACTCAGCGCAACCCAAAGGGGAACACACGGTCAGTCATGCAGGACACAGAGCCACATAGGTTCTAGAAGAAAATGACAAAATGAAAGACCAAGAGGCAGTCTCAGTCCCCCAGTCCACTGAGAACAAACCCAAGAGACACTGAAATGGAAGACAGTGGGAGTCACACAAATGCACTTTCTGAAATGATAGAAAATGCAGTAAAGAAACAGCTGGATGAAGCTATACAGAAATTCAAACCAGAAATATTCTCTCAGCTAAAAAATGAAATGAGAATCATTATTAAAGAAATGTGTGTATCTAAAGAACAGCAAGATAAAAAAAATAGAACTTTAAAAAATGATCGAAACTTTGAATGACCAATATAAGACACAAACAGAATACATGAAACAGATGCAAAGGGAAATGCAGGAAATGAAAAACTCCATGGAAAGTTTGAAAAACCGCTTAAATGAAGCTGAAGATAGAATTTCAGATCTTGAAGACAGCATCGAGATCATGGCCATGAAAGAAAAGATCTCCTAAAAATAGTAAGCAATCAAGAAACAACAATTCAACAGCTGCAAGACGATGTCAACACAAATAACAAAAGATTAATAGACATAAATGAAAAAGCAGGGGATGATACTAATGACCTGTGAAGACTATTCACAGAAATAATAGCAGAAAACTTTCCAAACATGGGAAGAGAATCTGAAATACCGGTAACTGAGGCATACAGAACCCCAGTTAACCATAAACAAAATAAATCCTCACCCAGACATATAATAATAAGGGTATCAGAAATACAGCACAAGAACAAAATACTAAAAGCTGTCAGAGAAAAGAAACAGATCACCTATGAAGGAAAGCCTATGAGAATCACGGCAGTCTTCCCAACACAAACTTTAAGTTGAGAAGAGCTTGGAGTGAAGTATTTCAAATCCTGAAAGAAAACAACTTTCAACCCAGATTGATGTACCCTGCAAGACTATCCTTAAAAATTGATGGAGAAATAAGATACTTTCATGACAAAGAAGAACTGAAGAAATTTATGGCCACCAAACCAACACTACAAAGAGTACTGAAAGACACTCTAGAAAGAGACAAAGATAGCCACAATCTTAATAACAACAACAAAAGGAAACCACTAAGCAGGGCAAATAATTAAACAGAAAATGTAGAAAACCAACAACAGAAAGATGCCATGACAGGCATGAGCTAGTACATATCAGTTATATCAATCAATGTAAATGGTCTCAACTCACTAATAAAAAGAAACAGACTAGCAGAGTGGGTTAAGAAACAAAACCCAACAATATGCTGTGTACAAGAAACACATTTCACTCAAAAGGAAATTTACAGACTAAAAATCAAAGGCTGGAAAACAATACTCCAGGCAACAGGAACCCAGAAAAAAGCAAGGGTAGCTATTATGTTTGCAGACAATATGAACTTCAAACCAAAAATGATCAAAAGAGATAAAGAAGGTCACTACAAACTTGCTAGGGGAAAACTTCAAGAGGAAGAAATCACAATCATAAATATATATGCACCAAATATGGGAGCACCCAACTATGTAAGACAATTGTTAATAGACATGAAAAAAAAAACAATAATACAATTATAATAGGGGACCTTTACACCCCACTGTCACAGAGAGACAGATTAACCAAACAAAAAATCAGCAAAGAAATAACAGAACTGAATCAAACTTGTGAACAAATGGACCTAGTAGATGTGTATTGAGTATTCCACCCATCAACATCAGAATACACATTCTTCTCAGCTGCACATGGGTCATTCTCTAAAATAGATCATATACTGGTCCACAAAACATGCCTAAGTAAATGAAAAGGAACTGAAGTAATTCCATGCATATTATCTGACCATAGCACAGTAAAATTGGAAATGAATGACAAAAAACCTACAATAACTGCATAAACACATGGAAATTAAATAATACCCTCCTAAATAACCAAAGGGTCACAGAAGAAGTTAAAGAAATTATTAAAAAATATCTATAATTGAATGAAAATGCAAATACAAATTACCAGAACCTGTGGGACACAATGAAAGCAGTCCTCAGAGGGAAATTTATAGCACTAAACTCTCATATCAGAAAAATGGAAAGAACACACATAAACAACCCAATGCTGCACCTCAAACTTCTAGAAAAAGAAGAGCAAGTCAAGTCCAAAGTCCAAAGAAGGGAGGAAATTATTAAGATTAGAGCAGAAATTAATGCAATTGAAACTAAGAAAACAATACAAAGAATTAATGAATCGAAGAGTTGGTTCTTTGAAAGAGCAAATAAGATTGATAAACCGCTAGCCAACCTTATCAAGAAGAGGAAAGAAAAAACTCAGATTCATGCAATAAAAAATGAAAAGGGTGAAATCACTACAGACCCTGTGGAAATACAGAAGATCATCAACACCTACTTTGAAAACCTTTACTCACATACATTCGATAACACAGAAGAAATGGACAGATTCCTAGAAACCTATGAATTACTAAAGCTGAAACAAGAAGATGTAAAGCTGCTGAATAACCCAATTTCAGCTAATGAAATTGAAAATGTAATTAGGACCCTATCATAAAGAAAAGCCTGGACCCTGATAGATTCACTGCTGAATTCTATAAGAAATTTAGGGAAGACTTAATGCCAACACTCCTCAAACTCTTCTATGAAATTGAAAGGCAAGCAAGTCTCCCTAACTCATTCCTGGAAACAAGTATTACCCTAATACCAAAACCAGAGAAAGACCCAAACAAAAAAGAAAATTACAGACCAATCTCCCTAACGAGCATAGATGCAAAAATCCTCAAAAAATACTGGAAAATAGAATACAGAGAGTTATCAGAAAGATTATACGTCATGATCAAGAGGGATTCATCCCAGGAATGCAGGGATGGTTCAACATATGCAAATCAATACATGTAATACACCATATCAACAGGGCCAAGGACAAGAACCACATGATCATCTCAATAGATGCAGAAAAAGCTTTAGACAAAATCCAACACCCATTCATGATAAAAACGCTACAGAAAATCGGAATAGATGGTCTCTACCTCAACCTGGTAAAAGCCATAGGTCATAAACCAACAGCCAATATCTTACTAAATGGACGAAAACTGAAAACTTTCAACCTAAAATCAGGAATGAGACAAAGATGTCCATTATCACCACTGCTATTCAATATAGTTCTGGAAATATTAGCCACAGCAATTAGACAAGAGAAAGAAATAAAGGGAATATGGATAGGAAAGGAAGAACTGAAATTATCATTATTTGCAGACGATATGATACTCTACATAGAAGACTCCCAAAAATCTATTAGAAGACTTCTAGAAGTAATAATCAAATTCAGTAATGTAGCTAGATACAAGGTGAACACTCAAAAGTCAATAGCATTCCTGTACACAAACAACAAAGCCAATGACAGAGTAATAAGGGAAACCACACCCTTCACTATAATATCCAAAAAAATGAAATACTTAGGAATCAATCTAACAAAGGAAGTAAAAGATCTATACAGTGAAAATTACATTACTCTAAAGAAGGAAATCGAAGAAAATCTCAGAAAATGGAAAGATATTCCCTGTTCATGAATAGGAAGAACAAACATCATGAAAATGGCCATTCTCCCAAAATTATTACATAGGTTTAATGCAATCCCAATCAAAATACCACTTGCCTACCTCTCAGAGCTACAGAAAGCATTTCTGAAATTCATGCGGAACCAGAATAGCAACGGCAATTCTGGGCAACAAAGGGAAGGCAGGAGGCATCAAAATCCCTGACTTGAAACTATACTACAAAGCTACTGTGATGAAATCAGCATGGTACTGGAATCAAAACAGACCTGCAGATCAGTGGAATAGATTAGAAGATACAGCCACAGCTACAAGCACACTCAGCTACCTCATCTTTGACAAAGGGGCCAAACATGTACATTGGAAGAAAGATAGCCTCTTTAACAAATGGTGATGGTAAAACTGGCTTTCTGTATGCCGTAAACTAAAACTAGATCCATGCCTATCACCATGCACTAAAATAAAGTCAACATGGATCAAAGATCTGAATATTAAAACAGAGACACTAAACTTACTAGAAGACAAAGTAGGTAAAAATCTCGATGACGTAGGAGTAGGCAGAGAGTTCATGAACAAAAATCAGATTGCACGGGAAACACTTATCAGAATAAACAACTGGTATCTCATCTTACTAAAAAGTTTTTGCATGTCAAAGGAAATCTCCAATAGAGCGAAAAGCAAACCCACAAACTGGGAAAATATCTTACCAATTGTCCATCAGACAAAGGACTTCTATCTAAAACATGTAAAGAATTAAAAGAAATCAGGCCCCTAAAATTCAAGGACCCAATCCAAAAATGGGCATCTGAGATGAATACACACTTCTCAGAGAAAGAAATACAGATGACAAATAAATACATGAAAAAATGTTCAACATCAATGGTCATTTGAGAAATGCAAATTAAAACAACACTGAGATTCCATCTCACTCCAGTAAGAATGGCCAAGATTAAAAAATCAACCAACAAGAAATGCTGAAGGGGCTGTGGGGAAAAAAGAACTCTTCTCCACTGTTGGTGGGAGTGTAGACTGGTGCAACCATTGTGGAAAACAGTGTGGAGATTCCTCAAGAAGCTAAGATTAGAGATCCCATTTAATTCAGCTATCCCTCTTCTGGGCATTTTCCCAGAAGAATTGAAAACATCATACCACAGTGATATCTGTGCACCCATGTTTATAGCAACCCAATTTGTAATAGCCAGATCTTGGAAACAACCCAAGTGCCCATCAATCAAAGAATGGATAAAAAAGATGTGGTATTTTTATACAATGGAGTACTACTCATCTATTAAGAAAGGTTGCACTGAGACTTTTATAAGTAAATGGGCACAACTTGAGATTATACTCATAAGTGAGATAAATCAAACCCACATGTGTAAATACCATATTGTCTCCCTAGTGTAAGAAACTGAAAAAGTATATATGATCCAAAATCTACAATAAATACTACATAAGTGTAAAAAACTGCTCAAAGGGCAAAAGTAATTGGGAAGGGAAAAGGGGGAAAGAGGGAAAGGAAAAGATATAAGTTTGTATATATGTATATGTAAGATAACTAAAATGAACATACTGCTGAATGTATTAGTTATTGAGAAAGAACAGTTAATACCCATATGATTAGATCAATTTTACATGTCTATACCTGTTAATGTAAACAACCATCTTAAAGATAACGATACACAGTATTGCAACCATTGTCAAGTTTCTATCATCCTGTTTTGTAAACCTGTTTTGTAAATATTAGTGTTGTGCATTTACTCTAGTTGTTTGTTTGTCTGTTTTGCTTTCTGACTTTCTTGTATGTGTCTTTTTTCTTTCTTAAATTAAAAAAAATTTATGTCTCTTTGTGATTGCAGAACAAAGAAAACTCTTTGTAAAGACCCTTTCTGTCCTTCTGCTTCAAATTGCAGAAAACAGAAAAAATGCCCGCAAACTTTCTACAAACCCTATGAAGACAAAGGCTAGGAATAACTTTCCCACGGTTGCAAAAATTAATATTTCTTTGTATTTTTTTTAGGGAGAATCACTAAAGAACTTGGTAAGTTCTGTTTCCATTCCTGAGCTCAGTTGAAAGTTCGATCTGTGTGAAATCAAAATATTTATCTGTCTTTATGATTGACTGCAGAACAACAAAACAAGAACAAAAAAAGCATTTTGTAAAGACCCTTTCTGTCCTTCCACTTCAAACTGCAGAAAGCTGAACAAATGTTCCCAAACTTTCTGCAAACCATAGGAAGACAAAGGCTAAGAATAACTTTCTTGTGGTAACAAAAATTAATATTCTTTGTCTTTTATTTTAGGGAGAATCACTGAAGCACTTGGTAAGTTCTCTTTGCATTCCTGAGCTCAACTGAAAATTCAATCTGTGGGAAATCAAAATATTTATCTTTGTGTGATTGACTGCAGAACGACAACAAATTATTTTTTTCTCTCCGTACTGGAAATCAAACTCACAACCTCATGCCTGCCAGGCAGGTGCTTAAGCCACTGAGCCAAACTCCCCATCCTATGTTTTTTGAGGTTGGGTTGCACCATGTAGTACAGGCAGGCCTTCCTCACATTGTAGCCCAAACCAACCTTGAACTCACAAGGCTCCACCTACCTCAGCCTCCCAAGTGCTGGGATTAAAGCCTGAGCCACCACACCTGGCAACAACAAAACATTTTGCCTAGACCCTTTCTGTCTTTCTACTTCAAACTCCAGAGAGCTGAACAAATGTTCCCAAATATTCTACTAATCATATCAAGACAAATACTCAGAACAACTTGTTTTGGGTTTCATAAATTAATAATCCTTTGCCTCTTTATCTTTTTAGAGACAATCACTAAAGAACTTGGTAAGTTTTGTTTTCTTTCCTGAGCTAAATTGAAAAATCTGTCTGTTCCATAAATATTTATTATCTGTGTGACTCTTTACAGAACAAAGAAAACTTTTCATAAAGAAGTGTAAGTACAGTCCTGATTCTCACCATTGACACCCCACACCCCTTACCTACAGCAGCCCTGCCCGCCCCATCCCTCCGCTGACTTTTACTGTCTCCATCTGCTTACAGGTCTGAAGCAAGCTCGGGGATTTGCAGGTAATTGCAAAGGAAACAATTTACAGTGACCTCATGTTTGCCACCTCACCTCTGTGGTATTCTAGTGTGCAAGGAAAGATTTTGCCCGACAATCTGTAAGACGCATGTGAACCAGGAAGACGGCTTCATGCTGGACACGTGCACCTGAGGTTATGTGAGAATTAAAACGCTGAACGTGGGAGAGGGTGTGAGAAAAACCTCTTGAGTGGATGAACAAGGGATGTAGGTTCTGTGTTGCCTCAGCACATACCCGATATATAAGTTTATAGAAGGAAAAGTTTTATTTTGTCTCCCGGTTCTGCAAGTTTCAGGTCACACTCAGTTGGTCTGTGGGCTTTCCCTCCTTGTCAGGGCCGCAGATCAGAGCGGGAGCCAAGCAGAACCCCACACCACGCGGCCCAGAAGAAAAGGGGAGCAGGGCGCCCTGTTCTCTTGCGTGGGCGGTGCCGGTGACCCAGGGTTTCCCACCGAGCCCCGCGGTTAGAAACCCCGTCCTTCCCGGCAGCACCCGGATGTGAACCCGGGCCCTGGAGGATTCCAGATCCCTGCACAGCACCTCGCAGAGCCCGGATGCAGGGAGATCGCCTCAGGGCCAGGACAGGGTCTGCGCGGGTCGGGAGCAGGGGCTGCACCTCCCTGACCCGGGCAGCAGCTCCAGAGCCCTCCCGGCCACGCGAGACTCGTGAGCGCGGGACAGGGCTCCCCTCTCCCCAGCTCCTGCGGCCTCGTGTCCCCAGGGCTGTCAGGCTCTCTCCCCGCACACGCGATGGCTTTTCTCCTGCAGAGGAAAGCAGGGAACAGTGACAGGGGTGGGTGAATTTCTCCACTGCGTGTTATCCTGCTTTTCTCCTCTCTTTACAGAAAGCCTTAATAAGTAGTGGGGAATCCTCATTCTCTCTGATGTCTCCCATCTCACTTCTCCCCATCATGGCCTGATCAAGGTCCAACCCTATAAACAGCCTCCCGCCCCAGGCCGCCCTCGCCCTCTCCTGCTCCTCTCTGACCCTCCTCCTTCCCTCCCCTGCCCTCCTTCCCGCCCTGCCCGGGTCCTCTCCTGAGCATCCTGACCCCGCTGCTCTGTGCTGCTGTCCCGCGACTCTCCCGGTCCCTCTGGGGTCGTTTTCCTCTCTCCATGTGGACGCGGGGCCCCTGTGTGAGGACCTGGGAAGCCCAGTGAGCATCAGACCCTGGTGACCCTTTTCCCGGGTGGGCGACCACACGTCCCCCATTCTCACCACCCGCGACCTGGGGACCTCCGAGAGGACGGCACAGATCAGGTGCAGAGCTGAGGTGTCTGGGAGAAGTTTCCCTGGAAGGAAAGATCCCCAGGTCTGTGGGTGGGGCGGGCTCAGGGGCCTGGGCTGTGGAGAGGTCACCTGGATCCCTGCGCTGTGCTCCTCACTCCTCTTTGGGCAGCACTCATGGAATTGAGAGCTCTTTTCTTAAGGCCAACAGGTAATGGATCTCTTCCTTTTATTGCAGAAGACATAATTCTGGATGAAGACACTGCTCACCCTCAGTTCTTGGTGTCAGATGGTGGGAAACGTGTTGTTTGTTTGTCATCAGAGCTAGCCGTTCCCAAATTCCGTGAAAGATTTAAATTTTTACCAAGTGTGCTAGGTCGGAACAGCTTCTCTAGTGGCCGCCATTACTGGGAGGTGGACGTAGGAGGGAGTGAAACGTGGATAGGAGGACTGTGCGTGGATTCGGTCAACAGGGTAATAGATTTCAGTGATATTCATCCTAGCAATGGCTATTGGTGCATTGAGAGGATTTATGATGGTTACCGCGTTCTTTCTCTACCCCGTTATTATTTTAATGTTGTAGCTCCTCCCTTGGTGGTGGGTATTTTTTTGCAATATGAGGAAGGATTGATCTCTTTCTATGATGTGCAGCAATTTACTCTACTCCATACTTTCACAGGCAAATTCACTCAGCCCCTGAGGCCATATTTTTATCCTGGAGATGCCTCTGGAGATTATCTTTGCCTTTTCGCCCTCCCCAGTTCCACCACCAGATGAGTCTGACCTCCCTAGTGCACACCTGAAGGGCCTCCTGCAGGGCTCGTCCCCATGGACTCGGAGAGCACACAGCTCCCAGCCAAGGGGCTCCAGGGCAGGGCTGGGGCCTTCTCAGCCAAGGGCAGTGGCTGCTTCACAGCCTCTCACCCCTGCAGCCCAGCTTCCCCTTACTATGCTGCCTTTCATCCCTGTCAGCTTTAAGAGATGTAATTTCCTTTGTATTCTCCGTTTTCTGAGCATGAGATTCTGAAGAGTTGTCTGCTTTCTTGAACAGATCACTGCCTTACAGTTCTCACCGTGCTTTGCAACACAGTAACAGCAATTTTATATTTCAGCAGTACCTGTGGCCTCTTGACTGGTAAAGTCGAATGTGTTCATTCAGATGACCTTGTTCATGACAAAATCTGTTTACTGAGATCCCTGTTGTGTGGGATAGCAATGAACTGAGTAAAATAGAACCTCATCAATGAAGTTATTAGCAAAAACATTTACACGTGACAAAAATCACATATAACCAAATACCCCTTTCCAATTTTCTTATCCTGTTTTAAATTTGAAAACTTAATTTGCCATGATTATATATAAAATATTTAAAAGAATTTTTGATGATTGGATATGTACACATTGTGAAATGCTTACCCCATCATATGAAGAGGGCCATTACCTCCCCTGCTGGATTTTGATTTTCTAGAACATGTCCACCTGCTACGTCAAAGTTTGTACCCTTGGCCTGTGTTTTCTTAGTACCCCCCCACACCCCATTTTCTGGTAACCAGCGCTTTACTCTCTTCTTCCATGGATTTACCATATTTTGTAAGATAGTTAGATTTCACATTACATGGGTTTCTATGATAAATGTCAAGAACCTGAATCTGAGTTCAAGGACATGTCCTCTCTTTTGAAGCAAAAGGCCACAGAAACTGGAAATACTGAATAGAGTTCACGCCACTGGTCTCCAGTGTCCATCATTTTAAATAGTATGCCTTACATACTGCCAATGTTTAGCCTGAGAAAAGTATAGACAAAAGTCATCAAGGATAGAGCAAACTGAAATCTGACACATTACTGATGGAACTGTAAAATGCTACAAACACAATGAGGATGAATTAGAAGATTCTCGTAAATATACAGTCATCCTGTGACCAGCATCGCCAATTCTAGTATTGTGCTGTAGAGAAATGGAACATGAACAGACAAGCTGGCATGAAAACATCATAGCAGCCTCTTTGTTATTTTCTAAACACTGAAAAAGTACTCAATTCTCATTAAGAGAATTTATGAATAAACTTTAGTATATTTATCCAACTGAATATAATATAAAAGTAAAACAAAAAATTGTTACTGAATTCAAAAACACAATTATCACAGCTATGCTGAGAAAATACACTGAATGCCAAAGGTTTCACCCTGTTTGTTTCCACATGTCAGGGGTTCTTAGCCAGATATGACTAGCCTATGTTTTCAAAAAAAGTACAGGATTATTTGTCTTGGGGTTGGGATGATTGAGAGAGGACAGGGAAGAGTCCCCGAGTGATGAAAGTGTTCTGTGTTTTCATAGTGTGTTTCACACATGCGTTCATGGGTCACAGCTTTCCTGACTGTAAGATTAAGCTTGATGACATCTGTCTGCATCTGCCCTGAAGGTCTTTAACTTCTGTCATTCATGTCCCTATGACACTTTGTTCAACACCTTCATAGAATAAGGGCTGTGACTAACATCACACAGCAGGTGTAATAGTGCATCACGGTCATGTCCTACAGACCACACTGTACTTGGTCACCTGCACCACTCAGTGTTTCCATGGGAAGCCAGTGGAAAGGAGGCTCATGCAGTCCTATGAGAGGTGACATTGACAGAGTCTGAGGCTCTGTACTCCTAGGCATATAAATTCCTCACTGTGATATGCATTGTGCAGCTCCAGGAAAAGCAACCGCATATTGCAATGTCCTGAGAGAACCAGACTGCAACTTCCCCACCAGTGCCAAATACCTGAACTGCATTACAGAAATCACAGACTAATGGCTGTCATTTCTGTTTTATGTTCTAGAATTACTTCTCAACTATCATGAAACACAGGTTGCACAGTAGCTGTGCATTTTATGCCAAAAAGAATTGTATATGTGGTAGTATAACTAAAGGAAAAATACTTACCTAGCATCCCTGTAACCCTGTGTCTAATCCCTAGATTCAAAATAAGACAGGCCTCCATTTACTAGATTTGCTTTTTACAGAAATGCTAGCAGTTTTTGAAATTATTTTTGTGAATTTCAAGGTTAAAAATGATAGTCACTTATAGTTGAAGTTTGTTATACTATGAAAAAAGAGAAAGATTAAATATATTGTATGATATTTGGAATGAAACTTGCAGTGGTTGACTGATTGTGTCAACTTGAGACATTTAGAAGCTTAGCTAAATGAGCTTAGCAACTCTACACCCTAGGGTGTAGAAGACCCACCCTAGGGTGGCTCATCACCTGGATGGTATAACAGGGAAGGAGGAAGGACAAACATTCCATTGTTTGGAGGAGCTCCAGTCTTCACCTTTGGTTTGGACCTCATCTCCTGGCTTCCAGTGTAGACTCTTTAGCTTTCTGGCATAGACTCTTCAGCCTTCCAGTGGAGACCATTTGACCTTCTGTCACAAACCCATCAGCCTGGTGGTGCGGACTTGCACAGGACACTGTGATGAACTCCAGACCTTGGATAGAATCCTTCAGACTCTGGCATGCAAAGACCATTTGCACGCTTCCTCATCTGACTCTGTGGCTGACCATCGTAAACCTATTCTGTAATTTCTTATACTTTTGTATACCTTATGTAATATCTGTTTTCTCTAGTAAAAGCCTAATACAAAACTGAAAAGAGCTAATTGTTGACTGGTCTATCAAATAGTAATTGTACATATTGCATGTGATTATTTGCAATACACATAACATAAAGGAAATCATTAACATAAATGTGTAGTTGTGAAACACTGAAATGAGCCAAAAAAGGAGAAAACTATTGTACAATTTCTGTGACAATCACAGTGCATCATCTAGTCTCCACAGGAGAGCTTGAGAACAGCTGGGCTCCAAGCAGGTGCTGAGTCTCCTTGGTGTAACAGACTTGGAAATAAATGGTTTAAATTAATTTAGAAACTAAGTCACTCAGCATAATTCAGCCATCTGCAATAGAATATGTGATCATGACTTCTGAGCACCTGTTTGGATTGAATCCTGCAGCATTGCAATCCTAGGACCTCAGAGAACACAGGATATGTCCAGAACCTGTTAAGGATACTTAAAAGAGTGCCTTACTTCATAACTGATGTTAGATATCTCTACTCTGGGTTTGCAGTCAGTATTGTACCTCTAGATGTTTCTCTAGAGCATCCATGGACTTGTAGGTAGTGCTTTGGTGAGGCACCTGGCTTACAGACGCATAGATCTGACTTGAAATTTGCAGGTGGGGCCTGGTCGGAAGAGGTGGGTCCCTAGGGATGTGGCCTGTGAGTTTTATCAACAGCCCTGTTCCTCCATTCACTTTGCAATTCCTGTATACCAGGCCATCCCCTTCTGTCCCACTGCCCTGCCCTGGACACATTCACCTTTGGGCTGAGTCCTCAACAAACTGCAAATCAAAATAAGTCCCTCCTTTAAGTTTTGGGTATCAGGAAAATAACTAAGACAGATTCTAGTACTCCGAGTGGGGTTGTGGCTGTGACTGCTACCTGAACATGTGGTTCAGAAGCCTGTGGACCTGGTTCACTGGAGGAGTTGAGAATGTTCTGTAGATGTCAGCTAGAAAAGTTCTAAGGTTGCTGTGAGCAGAGCTTGATGAAAGATTGTGTTCGGAGCTCAAAAGCCAAAAATTCTGATAAAAAGGCAGAAGGTAAAGAGCAGTTTCAGCAGGATTCAGTAGGAAACAGGAACTCCACTGGCAGTTTGATTTGGGCCATGTTGTAGTCAGGGGTTACACGGGAACAATTACATACAGGACAGAGAATTTATAATACTTTTTTTATGATGACCACCCAGAATTAAATACACAAAAGTGCAGGAAAATCTGCCCACAACACTAAAGACCCAGAATACTCAGCCAAGGGCCTGAATCCCACAGTAATGTCCTCCATGATTCCAGCTAAAGACCCAGAGCCCATGACAATGCCTCCCACAAATCCAACTGGAAATCTAAGAGCCCATGATAAGGACTCACGCCAGTTTGTTTTACGGATCTGCACTGGGAAAGCCCAAAGGTCAGCGGCGGAAGCCGGAAAGTCTATGCCAGAGGGGTGAAGGAGCTGTGCAGTGGGTTGAGGGTTCTACTCTGGAGCCAAGAAGTCGTGTTTAAAATAAGGAACGGGGCTGCCCTGAACAGTACCACAGCCATCCTCAGGGGCAATGAGGTCCCGTGCTCCTCCGAACATGAGAAGAGTCCAGCACAGGTCAGGAAGCCCAGTGCGACAAGCTTCTCCAGCACACATCTTCCCCTCTGGAGCCAGGAAGTGATGCTCAGTGTGAGGAGCAGAGATCCTGCAAGGTGAACCACAGCCACTCTCATTGATGAGGTCCCGAGCTCCTCCGATGATAAATGCTGAATCCGTATATAGGAAGGCAGCATGACAAGCTCCAGGAGAACCATTGGCTCAAAACAGCAACTCTTGAAAGAATCCACAACACCTTGCTCTTCTTCTCCATTTCTCTATTTATGCTGGCAATTTTCCTCAGGTGGACCAGCTGTACTCAACACCATGCTGATGTAATTCAGCAGGTGTTAAGTTGACCACCAGTTTTTAATCCATAACAAGTAGTATAAGGTGAATGCTGTCCCTGTTCACCCACAAATCAAAGAGATGGGAAATGATAGGTTCTGCTAGCCTGGGGCCGAGCTATCTGTAACATGACATCCCCCCAACTTGGTACTGGACCCAGAGAAACAACTTAGCTCTCCAAGAGTAACTCTATGTTTTCCTTCTCATTCCAGAGATAAACCTCTCACTCCCTTTTGTGTGTACACCGAGCTCTCTCCAATCCAAAGACTCCACAACCCCCCAAGCCTCCACCCACAGCCCCCAGTAAATCTTTCTGTCTCCTGTTTTACACAGGAAGATGCTCCTTCAAATCAGCTGTTAATATGTCATTTTGCCCACCTGCCAAACTCCTCCCCCAGCCAAAGTTGATAAAGGTAACTACACTCCTTTGTTCTTGTTGAGAGCTTCTACACCCCCCGGCCCCTAAAGCTCTCCCATGCCCTCCGCATTAAAGGCCTCCTCATCTCTCTCACTCTCATTTTTTCTTGCCACTTTAGACTGAGAGCCCCAAAATATTCAATCAGTCACCACAACGTTGGATGGCTTAGTGTGCTAAGGATCTGAGTTTTCTGCACTGACATATATTCTAAATTTATATATTCTCTTGTATAAATCAAATCTCAATTCTGCTACTTCTCAGATACTAAAAGTTTGCCTGATCTTTATAACAAATTAAAGTACAGTAGAGCTGAAAAGGAAGAAGGAATATGAAAAACAAACCAAGAAAAAAAGCAGGAAAATGAAAACACAGTGGATGCAAGGAAAAAATTCCTGAGGTCTAAAATTTTGTACATGGGAGGAGTACATGCAAATTCACTCATCAATCATTCAGGAAACAATAGCTGAGCATGGTGGCACATGCCTGTGATCCCAGGACTCGAAAGACTGTGGCAGGAGGATGACCACTAGTTTGAGGCCACGCTGGGCTACACAGTGATTTCAGGACCAGCCTGAACCTTATGGGGAATCCCAGTTTCAGAAAACAAAACACAACAAATGATAATAGTAAAGTTGTATCTTGTTTTGTTTTGTATCTGAACAGGGCGATGTTGGCCTGAATGATGCTGTCTTGTGTTTGCGTGATTCATATCATGGAGTAAGTGATTTTATAGATTTTAGTCAGCAAAACTCTAAGTCAGATACTCTGAATATTAAAATTTTCCACTGAGAAGAATATCAAAATTTTTGTGCAAAATACGTTATATTTAACATATATAAACTTGCCATGATCATAATTTCAAGATGTTTGGAGTTAATTGTGATAAGAACACACAACATGGGATCTATACCCTCTTAACATTTCAGCTGTGCAGTGAGTAGTCATAACCAAAGTGGCTCTGTTACACAGGTGTTTACTAGAAAGTGTTCATCTTGCCGTACTGCAACTTTACATACTTAGAAAAGCAAGTCTCCATTCCTCTCCCTGGACAACCACCACCCCACCTTTTGTTTCTATGAGTTTGAAACTCTTAGATAACTCATGAAATCAGATTTGTGTTATACTTTTCCTTCTTTGATTAGCTCATTTCATGTCACATAATGTATGTTAGATTCATTCATTTTGTCACATACGGCAAATTTGCTTCTTGTTGCTGAATTACTTTCCATTTTACATGTGTGCCATATTTTATATGTCCACTCATATCTCAGTGAAGATTTAGATGGTTTCTGCATCATAACTATTGTGAATAACATTTCAGTGGGCACAAAAGTACAAATACTGCCTTGATATCTTGACATATTACTTTTTTATAAATACAAAGATGCTACATAGATGAATTACAATGCAATTCCATTTTAAATTTTTTGTGTAAACTCAGCAATTTTTATACCAGATGTATTATTTTTCATTACCACTCACAGTGCACAAGTTACTCTGGATTTTCAATAATACATGGTACTCATCATCAGATACTTGTATCTACTGTTTTTATGTGGATCTTTTTCATTTTTAAACTGTTTTACATTTTTCTGATGGCAGAGATTTTATGTATGTCTCCATGATTTTATGTATGTCTTCCCTGCAAGACTGGACTTCATGCCCAGGCAAATCTCTTTACGTTCCATAAGGAGCTGTGATGGTTGTGATCTGCACTGAGCTGTTACTCACATTCTGAGACTGGAAGATGAAGGAAATGCTCTTTAGAGTTCCAGCTGTGGGCAGTCCCCAAGCCAGGGACTGGTAAAGAAGCTGTATTCTGAGATGATGGACTTCAGTATTGGTAAGAGCTCGGAGACACACTTCAGCAGGTCAGTAAAGACCTTACGCTATACTTCTCTCAATACTGATCATTGGTTATCGGGGACCCGGCCTAGATCCCCAATTTCCCGAACGAGCGCATGGCGAAGGCTTAAATAAATGAGACAAGTGGTATGATTTTAGGGCTCCAGGAGGATCAAAGCCCCTGCAGAGCTCTTGACTCTGCAGCTGTCGTGAGGGCTAAGACAAAGACCTCTCTCCTTGCCCGTATTTATTATCAAAGTAGACAAAGAGAGGGGATACTGAGGAAAGTGTGGGAAATGAGCAGGACCTTGGGAGTCACTTGAAAGACTTCTCCAAGTAGTAAATTGTGCCAATTAAGGAGAACTGTCTTATCTCCATGATGGCATTTATGGTGGGAAAGAGACGCTGCAGATAGGTGATGTTTGCAGCTGCAGTCTCTATCTATTTACTTGAGTCTGAGCCAGGCGTCTTCAGCGGTGACCTTATCTTGCCTTTTGAGGTATCTCTGACCTCATTGGCCACTACAGGCCTCGGCCAGGACCAGTGATTTATAGAGGTACACTTACTATAAATCAGCTCCCATTGCCAGGCAAGGGGCCTAGGCCTTGGACAGGCTCACAGATAAACAGAAAGCCAATTAGTTAATTTTAAACCCTGCTCAAAGTCCCTTCACAGTGGTCTCCAACAATTGTTCTCATTTCGTTTTTATTCTCCCCTGTTATTTTTTCCTTTTCCTTTTCCTTACTTGTGTAGAGTTTTTTAAATAACAAAACAGATCTTTATCAACTCCATTTCTGTGTTTATCCTCCCTTACTCTGCTGTGTTCTGAACACACCTATAATTGCTCACATTGCACCAGCTGTATAGTGCACCACAGGGAAAGTTCCTCCAGTAATAAACCCATGTCTAAAATTATGCCTCACAACATTTGTATCATCTTGTTATGAAACCTAATTTTATTTATTTATTTTATTTTTTACCTTAAAGTTAGTAAAATCCAACAAAACAAAACAAAACAAAACAAAGCCAAACAAAACAAAGCAGCAAAATTGGTACAGAACTTCAAAGCAGGATACCAGGAAACCAACAATACTTACTGTACTATATCTTGTTATCTTCACAATAGTTGTCCATTCCATCAGATGCAGCAAAATCAAATCAAAAAACAAAATAGTATATTGAATAAAGCAAAATAATCAGGATAAAGCAAAAACAGTGAGACAATATTAGACTTCAAAGACAAGATAGAAGGGAATCCCCCATATTTGCTATATTGTATACTGTCATCCTTCCAAGGAGGCTCAGACCACTGGCCACAGGCCTGCAAAATCAACCAAATAATACAAGCATTTAGTTGCTTTATATACCTTAGTTACTATCAACTCAACCTGTCCTCTGACCCAGAGGGTTGCTCACCGGGGTGGGTGGGGATGTTGATTCTCAGCACTGGTGCCTGTAGGCTCACGGGAGGTGCTATCATACTCTTCTCTTCCTGGATTCCTTGCAGCTTGCACAGCTTACCAGAAAGGCTGGCTAGTTAGCTTCTTGTTGGGTCCACCCAGTCTCAGCAGGGCCTATTCTCAGGGGTTTGGGAGGTGTGTGTGCTGATTTTTATCTTCTGAAACATAATTTTAGACAGTGACTAAAATTTAAAAAATTAAAAGATAACATTATATTTCACTTCTCTAGGAAGTTTAATAAAATTTCCTTTGTCATGATTATAAGATTATAAAATGTATTATTTCATACCATGTCATCACACTGGAAAGTTTTGTTCTTTTTAATGGAAATATTAAATTCAGTTTATTATATGTGGAAAGGTTGTTATAACCAATTATGGTACAAACATCAATTTTGATCCAAATCAAAGCCCTTCCTTATCCATAATATTCCTCTGAGAAATATATATTTGATCTTTCATTATGCTTTAAGTATATAGCATTAAAAGTGATTTAAAGACTAAGGTAGCAAATAATTGAGTCAGAAAAAAACATTAAAACCCAAATCAAAGAAACAAGATCTTAGTTTATTGCAGCGTTGATCCTGTGTGAAGTAGGTTTTAACTGTTCTCTACCATTCTCACCTATCACATCAACTGACAAGTGGTGATACAAATTTTTGTTTACTTATAGTTCCTCTTTCCAAAGACTTTTGGTATGAAATTATTGTGTGCATTATTCCTTGGAATTTGAAATCACTTTGTTTGTTCCCTCAGTGTTTTAGTTTCACAGAACAACATAAACACTCTGAAGTGACATCTTGTTGAGTAAGTAAAGAAGTTTACAACAACTTTCCCCCTTTATGTGTGCTTCTAGTCCTAGATTTCTACAAAAAGTGAACAATCTAACCTGTTGCCTCTCTTGAGAAAATCTAAACTCTGGGCTGGGGCTGGGGCTCAGTGGAAGGGAGCTTCCCCAGCGTGCACGAGGCTCTGAGTTCAGTTCCCAGGAGCACAATCAGGACAAGTGAAATAAGCCTGACTCTGAAAGCCAGATAGCACATTTCCTTTTGTATGAAGAATACAGAAAGAACATTTTCAAAAGAGATATAAGAGGGATACAGGAAAGAATCTCCAAGAAGCAGAAAGACAGGTAAGGGGAAGGTATAATTGGAGAGTTTAAATAATGAAAACACATGTTGCAGGAGTACAATTATGCCAAAATGAAACTCTCTATTTTATATAACAGATATGCACTCACAAAATTGGAAAAAAGGAAAAGCCTGAAGTTCTGTTTGCCTAATTCTAACACTAAACATTTGCTTTATATGTCTCAATTCCAAGATGGATATAATCAGTTGCTTTTTGAAAAATCAGAAGTTTGATCCTTTACTTAACTCTTGAAAGATCTGTGAAAATCTAGTGCACTATGAAATCTGATTCCATCCGGAGATTACACGAGGCTGACATTTTCTTTACAGCTCAATTTGACAGCCTTTAACAGGAGCACACAGCATGGGGAAATAAACCCATTATGAGGTCATGTAGTTTTTTGTTAATATTTTTCTTGTTAATGATAATGAAGTAGTTTAAAAAGACATCTTGTATATACACATTTATATAAAATTAGATTTATTGCAACTATTTTTGTGCAAATAGTTTATATCTAAATGATAATAAGACATCAAAGTATGTCCATTCCAAAGAGTGTTCTCTGCAACTGTTCACAGGAAACCTGAATAGACAAATTGACATTGAATTTCCTAAAGTTTTAAGAGGTTCATAGAGGTTTCACACGGAAAGTAGAAAGCTGTCAGAAATAACTGAGACTGATCAAAGTGTTATAAATGTGTCTCATGCCTCCTCTTTCATGGGTCATTTCACCACCTGCTTACATGTGCTGGGATCAAACTATACTGTGAGTTTCAATTTTAAAAAGTTTTATACTAAAAGACACATTGTCATTAACCCCTCTCAACACAACTATCCCCTACCAACCAACACAATTATCTGATACTTCCTCGCCACTGTCTGTAGCAGTTCTGGAATCCTAGCTCCTGAGTGTTTTCAGAAGGTCCACACCTTATAAAATTCAATGCACATTGCTGCTGAGCGCCTGCCAATGGAACGCAGGCTGGGATGAGCATCGCTCTGTGCCCTCATTCAACTCACCACATCTGGAAACCTGTCACACCTGACTCTTCTGCAGTGTCGAAATAACCAAAATAGTAAATGACTGGATCAGTTCAGGACACTGAGGCAGCCACAGCTGACCACACGCAGGAAAGGGGACTCCAGAACCGATTCCAAAAGTGGCCAGAGCAGTGGGGTCAGTGAGTTCCCACCAGAGGGGAGGACTTGGAGGGGATTCAAGGTAATGTGTCTTTTACTGTACTATTTCTTTTTAAATTTGAACATTTACACTATTTTAATCACACCCAGTGCTTATAAAAATAAACATTTGCTACTATTATTCCTCCATGGGGGGGGAGATACTTAACTGTAATGAGTGGATTGCTTCTAGGGTTAGGACACAAGGAACAGTGAACTTCTCTTCCTCCTCTACCAGGTGGAGGAGGAAACTTCATGGACTACAGAAACGCAACCACCATCACAGAGTTCATCCTGCTGAGGTTTCAGAATGAGAAGAAGGTGGAGAACCTTCTCTTCTGTGTGTTCCTGCTCATGGACCTGCCCTCCCTGGCCAGCAACACCATGATCATTCTCTTGGTGTGGGGTGACCACCACCTGCACTCACCCATGGACTTCCTCACGGCCAACCTGTCCTTCCTCGAGGTGACCATCACCTCCACGGTGGTGCCCAAGATGCTGGTCAACACCTTCTCCCCCAGCAGGACAATATCCTTTGCGGGGTGTCTCACGCAGTCCTTCTTCTACTTCCTGCTGGGTTCCACGGAGTTCTTCATGCTGGTTGTCACGTCCTTCGACCGCTACATGGCCATCTGCCACCCACTGAGTTACATGGTCATCGTGAGCAGACAGACATGCGCTCTATTGCTCCTGGGCTTTTACCTGGGTGTGTTTTTCTCCATTTTGGTGCCGTCCATCCTAACTGCCCCTCTGCCCTTCTGTGGCCCGAATGTGGTCAATCACTCCTTCTGTGACAGTGCCCCATGCTCAGGCTGGTCTGTGCAGACATCCTGGCGGCTGAGCTGGCGGATTTCGTTTCCTCAGCTCTGCTGCAGCCGGGCTCCTTGCTGCTGACAGGTGCGTCCTACGCCCGCATCATCACCGCCGTGCTGAGGATGCTCTCGGCGCAGGGCCCGCAGAAGCCCTTCTCCACCTGGGTCTCACGCATCACCGTGGTCACGCTCTACTGAGGGAGCTGCATCTTCATCTAGGTGCGGCCCAGGAAGGGCAGTGTGATGAACGGGGACAAGCTCAACACCGTGCTGAACACGATCGTGACTCCAACGCTGAACCCCTTCATCTACAGCCTGAGCAAGGAGAGGGTCAAGGACACGCTCCGAGCCGCCCTCAGTGAGTGTGCGGGCGCTGTCCGCGTTCAGATCTCGGGGTGAGGACGCGGCAGGGGTGATTTCCCCTCACCGGAGCGAAAGACTTTCATCATTCTCCTTTTATGCTCGCTATTCTCACCTAAGGGCGACGCCCCGGGGGACAGGGTTTTGAAGAGGAAATTCCGGGAGATCTGTAGACCCATTGCTGTGTTTATGAGACGTGAACACTTAGGACAGGCAGTAGATACAGACACGCGTCAAGTATCATCCCGCCTCTGTGTCCTTCCATTCCTTACAGAATAAAATTATAGTATAACTTTATGACTTACATTCAAGCAAAACCACTATTGGGTTTTTTTCTTAAATGTAGTTTCTCAATTTTATTGCCAAGATTTCTCATTTTTATTTTTAAAAGCTAATCTTTTTATTTTCTGTATACATTTTCTTAAGAATGGAATAATATTACATATACTCTGAAGTAAACTTTTAAATATTACATATAAGTTACTAATTCTATTCCTTATTTATTATGTTCAGGAAATGTTTTTCTATTCTTTTTGTTCACTGAAGCATAAATATTGAAAATACATTAAATTTTATCTTAAAGTATATTGAATATTGTCCAATAATTTTCCTGAGTTGAGGTTATTATATACTTCTCCATTAACATGTTAAATTTTTCCTCATAACGATTGATTTTATTGTATTCTCAGACTATGTTCCCTCTGTACATGGTAGAAATTCCTTTCAAAATGCTGCTAAATTCACTTTAATAGTATCCTTTTGAAATTTCTAGCATTAATTGTCTTGTCATGCAGTTTTACTTGACAAAACTTTGTCTGACTTTTGCATCAAACTATTATTGGCCTCACTATGATGGATCACAAAGATTTCCTCTTTTCAATGTTTTCAAATAGTTTGAGAGGGATTGGGACTGCTTCTATAGAGCGTTCTTTCCTGTCCTCACCAAGGTCCAGGAAGGTTATTTGTAATCCCATGGAGAAGTTATTGGAATTCTAGTGATTTAATACCAATCTACCACTTCCAGTGAAACCCAAGGTGAGAATAAAGACACTGAGACATATATACAGTTGTGGGAGTCCTGAGTCCAGCCAAGATCGTGTTCACCTGATCAAAAGCCTCGCCACAGCCCAACCAGGGTTTTATTAATTCCCCATGATGGGGATGGCTTGGGGATGAGTGACAGTGAGAGTGGTGGGAAATACCTGACTGCCAGGACTACCGAGAGCTGGGCTAGGTAGGAGGTCTGAGATTGCGTCTGCAATATACAGAGGGCAAGAAATGCAGAGAGAGCAAGGCAGTATCTAATAATCTGGGGTCAATGCTTCAGTTCTGATGTACAATCCTTTGTGCCCTGGGAAGTCACAGCCTCTTTCTGGAGGCTCAGTCCCAGCCGACAGCATGGTGCATGGCTCTCCATCCTGCCCGGCTCATCCATGAATTTGGGGAGTCCCTGGGTGGGGTCACACTGACCTGTTGGTTTGCTTCAGAGATTACACATCAGCTCCTCAGCTAACCCAATTTACATTGCTTAAAACCAATTGAAGGGACAAAGAAATAACCTGGCCAGCTATGTACATATAAATACATGGAGCTGGGGCCAAGTTTATTTAATATGGAGGCAGCTGCTCTTCTTTTCAAGGACAGTCATGGAGAGTGGTCTCTGTGGTTCCCCACAACTTGCTTCTGTTGTTTGATAAAATTCGATCACGAAGCCATAAGTCCTAGGGATTCTTTCCATGACTGGGCTTGGAATAGAGATTCAGCACTCTTACTATTAGTCTATAGAGAGGCTTTCTCATTTGAGATTGGTAGATTATGTTCCACAATATGTCTATTTCTTATGTTATTCAATTTGTTCATAATTTTTCACAGTATCTTATAAGTTTGTTTTTCATAGAATCACTAGTGATATCTGTTTTAATTTCTAATTTTAGTTCATTGATATTTGTCTTGTTGCAGGAAATTTCCCAAGCCAAGGCAAACCAAACCAAATGAAAAGGAAGACTCTTTGCACCAAGGAGATAAGATGGCAGCGTTTAATCTTTACACCAGTGGACTGTTGGAGTTCATGCCAGTGGACCGTTGCAGGGATGATTCTTCCCAAGCAACTGCCCCAAATCAGGAAGCAGTTTAGTCGATAAAGAATTACAAGTGGGAGGTACAAAGCAAGTGACCAAATGTTACATGAGTGGATACAAACATTGAATCATATATTGACAGACAGGCTAGTCTTGAAACAATGGAAACATCCCAAGAACCAGAGGAAGAGGCTCTTACAGAACGAGTATAGTTAAGGGCATTACCATAATACAGAAGTGTTTTGGAGAGAGGGCCTTCACTGAATGGGCATAAATCAGCCCAGGGTGCCTTAAAGTATAGACAATTACTCTGACTTAGTGCTCATCTGCCACTGGGCTGAGGACACTGTAAGGGTCAATTGAATTTAGCAGAAACAGCAGAATAGCATATTGGTCAGAAGCCTCTAATTGATCATGAAATATCTATGAGTTTACCATCTCATAAATGTGTTTCTACATTATAACTGTGCCCCAAATGAAAGAATTCTGCCCTAGTATAAATTACTGGACATTATGGTGGTGGTCTAACATGGCAGAAGGCCAAAGCAAAAACGATCCTTACCCTAAAGTCCAATTCCTCCTCCTTCCCCTTCAGCCATGATTACAACTTCCTCTTTCCTTTCCCGTGTGCCCAAAGAAAATTCCAGTCAGTTCCTCACACGTCATCGATGCCCGCCCCAAGTGTAGCTTCCAGTGAAAGTTCGTAAACCCTCCCGCCATGTTTGTCCCTGGCAGAGGAGAAAAGCCCAGCCCCCAAGAGTTGTCTGCTCCTATCCACCTCCTCAATAAAGGTGTTCTTTTCCTTTCTTTTTGCTTGTCAATTGCACCAGAAAGCTCTAACACCAGCAGTCTCATTTGTTGTACAATAGCTATGGTGAAGTCTTTCCCTAACATGATAATCCTTTCAAAGTATAATTTTTTTTTGCTTTAATTGTGATATGAATTTGTGTCTATTTTTCTTAGAGCTTCTTTAATCTTTCTTACTGCATTTTTTGCTACAAGTTTTGACTGTAGGATTTTCTTCTTACTCCAGCTTTCCACAATGTAAATTTAGGTCACTGATTTGCAATATTTTTGTTATAAAGTTTATTACTTATATTTTTAATGAGTTTTGTTAATATGTTAACTGATTTACAAAAAATACAGAGTACATGTCAGTGAAGCACCATGTAATACTCCAATGTGTGCATTCTTTTTACAATGTTTGGGTGAGTTTAACAATTTCTACCTTTCCAAACATTCATCATTCCGTGTAAAACCCTCCTTGTAGCTTTGTGAACCCTGCAGTACCTTATGACCTGCAGCTGCCCAACCATCCAAGGCCCCAAGACTTCCTTCCCTGTTGCACCCCCAGTGCTCCCCTTCCACCCACTGCTCCTGCCCTCAGCCTGTGAGGACCACATTTTACTTTCCGCTCCCAGGATAGTGGCTATTTTGGACCCCAGACAAGGCTGGGGGTGCTTGTCTTTGTGAGCCTGGCGCGTTTCACTGAGAACAATGAAGCCAAGCTCCATGCCCGGCTGCGAATGACGAGAAATCGTTCTCTTCATGGATGGTTTGGACGCCGCCGTGCCCGGGGCCATGTCCCCTACAGCGTACCGAAGGGGGCCACCGAGGCCGCTTCACTCCTGCGGCTGCTGGGAACATCACTGCAGGTCAGCTGCAGCCTGGAGGGCTCCGTAACATTCGCCTTGTTTTTGATCATGCCTCAAGACCCTCAGGAGAGAGGATTCGAATAGGATGTAGAAAGCAGCAAGGATGATGGGGTGAGCGTGCCGCAAGCCAGGGGGACGATTTTGGGGGATTCCTGGGGATGGGGGTGAGGTCCCGTCCTGAGCACAGACTCACTGGGAACCTTTCAGAACCGGTTTAGGTTCCCAGGCTGGGGAGGTCAGGGAGCCCCAGCATCAGCCCCACCCTGGACGGCCCTGTGACCCCCGGGTGAGGGGAGGAGGAGGGGGAGGCAGAGGCGGAGGCCCAGTCCAGGAGGAGGAGGATGGGGAGGAGGGGGAGGAGGAGGAGGAG
>RJWM01023451.1:0-32166 GCA_004363535.1 Dasyprocta punctata
TTCTATCAAAATAAGTGCATCAATTAAACATCTAAAATAACAGCTATACTGTAACGTAGTTGTTCCCTTTTAAAATTAAATGTTGCTAAAGCACAGGAAATTAGCCATATATCAAGAGGCAGTGTCGAACAGGAGCACGGACAAATCATCAGGTAAGTATCCCGCAGTTAAATAAACTTGTACCCTGAATCTAAATCAAATTACGTGCTTGAGACATGTGTGTTATTTCCAAGTACAAAATCGCAACTTCATTGAATTTTCAGACAATTCATAGGTCTCACTGAACTTACTCTTTTGTACCAATTGTCCGGTGTTTGAAAAGCTGTATTCATAAGTTTAGCTAGAAAATATTTATAAGCCCTATGGTGCCAGGCATTGGCGAAAGTCCTCCCCTGGACATGTACTGAGGGAAAAAGAAGCCACACAACTGCTCCCCTCCCACATAATCCCTATGGTTCATTGGAATTGGATGACCTTCCTGGGAACTCTTTACTGTGGTTTGTATGGGTGCCAAAAGCCCAAGAAAGCTTGCTGGGTTGTTCTCATTCAAATACTGAGCTTGCTGGGTCCTTATTCAGGCATCTTTAGACACACTTCCTTCTTGCTCAGCAAAACTGCTAATTGGCACAGGAAACATCCCTGCTTTGTGCATTTATAGAAGCTGGAAACATTTCTACCTGACTATGCCGACAGAATTACGTTTTCAATGGTATGAATGCCCCTGACCTTTCAATGACAGCTATGGGAAAAAATAATTCACATTATATAGTTAGTTACTCTTAGCCTCATGATGCAGGATAAGTGATTTGAAGCAAGAATCTCCAGACACTGAGATTTTAAAATGGGTTTTTGGTGTACAGCCATGTAAATTTGATAAAAGCTGCACATAGCACCTTTCTGTTTCTGTGCTCTTTTACCTTACTTAGCGCATTTGCACTATTATATATTTAATTTACTTGCTACTAGTTATGAATAAGAAGGGCTGGTAGGTTCCCAAGAAATATTTTTCCATCAGCTTAAGGAAGAATGTTGCATTGCCAAGAACAAAGAAAACTGCCCTCGTATTTGTTTTTGGCTGAGAGCCCAAGTCTCGCATATATCTGAGGCTTCAGAGAAAACTGTAATCTCTCCTTCCTGCTCCTCATGAACTGGTGCTGTGACAGGCAAAATGGAAGGGCAGTTACTTATGGAAACGTTTGCATCAGGGGAGGCAGATATTGAAAACTTTTAAAGCCAATAGTGAGGTTCTGATTGTTTCTGCCTATCCTTTCACAAAAGCTACCCTGAATTATTTGCATATTATATATTCACGTACTTTCTTTGAATTTTTGTAGATACATAAAGTTTTTCTTGAGTTTTCCAAGGCTATCCTTACAGCATAATAATGCTTTTTTTAATACGTGATAGTTTATACTGTTCAAATATATTAATAGGCACAAAGTACATCCACCAGGAATATTTCAAAAGAGAGATTATTAATATTTCGCTGTGCATTTCTAATGGCATATTGTAAGGTTTCGCTGAGAACAGTGTAGCAATTTATGACACTGTCGCTCTGTGTTAAAATGTTGGTGATAACATAGTGACTGATCAGGTAAGTGGTGATGTACAGGAGACTCCGGTTGTTGTCTGCTCTGCATCTCAGTTTCAAGAAGTTCATTCATGTTGCCGTCTCCAGGAAGTTATTTGATTCACTGAAATTCTCTGTGCCACAATATGTCAGAAACTGTGATAAATACTTGAATGGGTAGAAAAGAAGTCTCCTGGAGGACTTTTGTTTGGTTCCTGATTGAATTGTGATTTCTAATTCTTGCCAAGTTGTTTCTTGGAATTAACTTTTTAATGATAACTTCAAAAGGTAATATTTCACACCCTCCTCTCAGTTTAGAGATTCATTTGTTTGTGAGGCTAAGCTCAGGACCACAACGAGTCAAATAAGATGGTTCTTGAGCAGGAATAAAATGACAGATGAAACAGAATTTACAGTCCCACAAATAAATTCAGAACACACATGGGAATTTAGTGCATGGCAAAGCTGTAATTTCAAATCAGTAGGTAGAGATCAATTATTTAATACGCACTAGTGAGACAGCTGGCTAGATATTTGGATAAAGATCAAGCTGGATTATATCTTAGAGGCTTGATAAATTCCTGATACAGTAATGATTTAAAATAAAACCATTAGTAATAGCAATAATAGTAAAAGGAAATACAAAACTTACAAAAAAAGTTTGGGAACTTTTCTTCTTTATTATCATGAAATAATCAAGGTCTATTTAAATATAAAGTATAGGATACAACCTTTCTATACAGAAAAGGCAATGGTAGAGTTGACTATATAAAAATTTAAAGATATATATGTAAAATGACAAAATACAGCATCAAAATTACCAAATAGTAAAAACTACCATAAAATTAAATAATTATTTGCCAAACAATAAGCAAAAGACAAACTTCTCATATAAACAAAAATCACAAACCAATAAAATGACAAAAATCTGAAAGAAAAACTCTCAAAAAAGTGAAGAGACATTCACGGAAAAAAAGCATAAATTCCCAATAATCCTTTATTTCACAAATATTTGCTGAAAAATCTATAAATTTCACGCCTATTCAAGCTGCTTGTGATTTAGCAAAGAGTAAGACAGTTAGAATTCCTGTGATTAAATACATTGCCTCACAAGGGGTTGTGACAGAACACTTAATAATATGCCTAATATGTAAATCATTACATAATATATTGAGCCATCGTTCTCACTTCGTGCCAATTCACCCTAGAGCACTGTAGCAAAATTGCTTGGATACTGTAGGTTATTTAAATTTTCAACAATTTGTATGTTGGTGAGCCCACAAAATTTGTGTGTTGCAAGTTAATTGTCATTATAATAAAATTAAGAGGTCATTATAATAAAATTAAGTCATGAGGGCCCCATGCTCACAAATGAGGTTGGTGTTCTTCAAAAAGAAAATAAAGCAAGGGCTGGGGATTTAGCTCAGTGGCATAAGCATCTGCCTGGCAAGTGTGAGGTTGTGAGTTCGATCCCTGATACCAAAAATAAACAAACAAACAAATAAATAAATAAATAAAGTGAGTGCATTGCCCTTTTTACCCCTTCTTCCATGCTAAGACACAGCAAAAACTCACCATTTACAAGAAGGGACTTTCACTAAATACCAAATCTGTTCATGGCTTGATCTTGAACTTCCTCTCCTGCAGAATTGTGGGTGATAAATTTCTGTTGTTGATAAATTATGGTCTAAGGTATATTGTTATAGCAGCAGAAACAGACTAAGGCACGGAAACAGCTTTCATACAATGCACAAATTACTAGCATAGGTATATCAGTGTTAAATCATGGTAAATTTTTTTTTCAGCGGGCTTGAACCTTTTCAAAATCAACTTTTGGGTGCTTATGACAATAAGCAAGTAAAGCACAAAAATCAGTGTGTATCAGGAAATGAGGATGGCATAATCTATTATGATTCTAAGTATTAATGAGCTATTCAGAGTACAACAGGCGTATGTGACCTATTAGTAAGTAATAGTAATTAAGAATGAAATATAGATATCTTTTTAAGTATGTGTCTTATTGTTTCAAGTGGCTATTAAATCACTAAGATGTAAAAACTTATTAAGTCATTTAGACCTATTTATTAAGTGCAATAGTTAGATATTTCTTTTGGTCAGAGGTACTGTGAAAAAATTGAGGGACTAAGGGCATCATAAATATATATAGTTTGGGAACCTCTGTGTAGAAAAGGGACAAATGCTATAATGAAAAAAAAAGTAGAACACATTGATTGATCTGGTAAGGCTGGGATAAGAAAGAGTGTGCTGCTATGTTAAATATTGCATGTAAGTTGGACTTCTTTGCTGGGAAGGTGTGGAGGAGTGAGTCATACACATACCTGAAGGGAGCCTATTCCCAACAGAGAGCTCCACCAGTACAAGGTGACATTGAACGTGGAGCAGGGAGGGAGCCAGTGTAGTTGGAGCGGAGTGAGCCAAAGGGAAAGTAGAAGGAGGGAGGGCAAGCAGGGGTCAGAGAGGTAAGTATGTAGGCCATTGGAGAATCTTGGCTTTTGCTCCATAATAGAGTTTTTGTACTGCCAATCCATCTTTTTAATATACATAAATTCCAAAATGAATGGTTTATAAAATACCCACATTTGAGTCTTTTGATATTTCAACAAACTACAGAGATCTATTTAAAAATACACATTTTATTTGGACATTCTATAGTACATGTTTCAAAATTTGTATACTTTTTACATAATGTGTTGGTCTTAGTATACCTAGCTTTCTACCTTTGAAGGTATTCATTTAATGACGTCATTGCTTAAGATGCAAAGTGCTCCTTCAGGGCATTATAGGCTACAAGCAAAAGCTTCCTTCATCACTGCACTGTCCCCTACGAAAGAAATCCTTCCTTCAGTCAGTGTCACTGGGCCCAATGTCAAACCAGCAAACTATTGTACATAAACAGTACCTGAGGATAATTCTATTTTACTGCAGTTTTCACCATCAAACATCTAAAACATCATGGCAAGTGAGTTATTATTTTTGTTTTGTTTTGTTTTGGTACCTGGAATTGAACTCAGGGTCTTGCACTTGCCAGGCAGGCACTGTGAGTCATTTTTAAACAGAAGCTCTTAAATTTACTCTGGTTTTTTAAAACTTTTAGAAGAAATACTATGCTAACATGTTTTAGATGTTATATGACAAATATTTTATATTATATGAATATTTATATCCTTTTTCCTTGAGATACTAGGGATTAAACCAAGACCTTACATGAAGCTACATCATTACCCTTTTTTTTTTCTAATTTTGTCACAAAATCTTGCTAAAGTTTATAAATTGGCTTCAAACATGTGCTCCTCTATCTCAGCCTCCTGAGTAGCTGGGATTATAGATGGGCATTATTGCATCCTGACTCTATATGAATATTCTTATCTGCATATATGATTTTCTTTTACCTGGGGTTAAAATCCTATAAGACGTTCTTGATTTCACATTGACATGATACTTTAGTTAATTTCTGAATGAGAATGAAGTAAGTACTACAATCACTATTTATGTTCAGAAAAAAGCAATATACCGTTAAATATAATTAAGACAGTGAAGATATCGATTTCATGCATAAACATTATTTAATAGATTTAAACATGTAAATTAAATGTATGTCAACCAATGTATAAAAATTCATATTACTTGAAATGCATCATATGATATTTCAATACATGTATGTATGTTGTGTAATGTTTAAATCAGCTTAAACATATCTATGTATCTCTTTAAATTATTTTCTTTCCTTCTGTCTCATTTATTTTAATAGTACTGAAGACTGAACTCAGGACTTTATTACTGAACTAAATGCTTAGTCCTAGCTATTTACGTATGCATCAGTGCAGGTATATATGTATGTATGTTGCCTGTATGTATGTATGATTTTAAGGCAGTCTTGCTAAGTTTCCCAGGCTGAGCTTGAACTTGAGATCCTCCTGCTTCAGCCTTTTAGAGTTTGTCAATGACAGGAACACAGTACTGCACCCAGCTATTTATTATTTCTTTACAATGAAAACATTAAAAACCCTTTTATCTAGTTATTTTTGGAAAATACAGTGCTTTTTCATTATATGTAATTTCCTTACTGTGCAATAGTACCCCTGAAATTCTTGCTCCTCTATAACTCTAAGTTAGTACTCATTGATCAACTTTTTCCCATCCTCCTATAAACAATTTTTAACTACAGTAAATAATACTAGTAAGGGAACATTTTTCAGTGAAGAGAACTATAAACACTGGTTATAGTTATTATTTCTAGGGCATCATTTAGGTAACGGTAACAAAGAACTTTTTTAAAAAAATCAAGTCAAGCAGAGTTTTGTGGAAATTTTTATTTGTTTTATTGCAATAAGATCAGTTAAGTCAGTTTGGGATGTTAAACACTAAATAACACACACATCTAAGAGGAGAGATGTTTAACATGAACCAAACAATTGGATATACTTTCAATATCTGCATTATTCACAAGCAGTAGGTTGAGTGGGATTACCAAGGAATGAGTATACCCTGAGGACAGGAGACAGCCATAGAGTAACCCAGTATAGACATATTCTGAAGAGGAAGAGAATGAGAACAAACAACTAGTGAAGAAGATAACAAAAAGTGTAGTAGGGAATGTATAGCAGATGATGACTCAGACAAGCAGTCAAGAGCAATGAAAATGAAACTCTGATTGGATTTAGCAAAGAACAGGAGATGGAAAGGATTTCTTTTCTAGTAATCCCATTAGGTAAATTGCATCAACCTCTGGACAAGGATGTGACAGCCAGATGTATTCCTATAGTAATTACTCTTTTTGGTTTCATACTTTGGTTTCATGCATTTGTTATATTAAACAATAAAAGATTAAAGTTATTTACCATTGTGTTATGGTGACTCATTTTTTTAAAATTAATTTGATTGTAAATCAAATTAAATGGCTACTCATAACTTCCATTGGAAATATTTCTTTCTATTGACAAATTACTGTTTTAAGTGTGATATATTTTTGTTACAATTTCATTCTCAATGCCAAGAACTTTTATTTCCTAAATTATCTTCATTAATTTGGTTTCGTATCTGCTTATGTTTATCTAAATGTTCTCAACTCCTTAATAAATACATAGATGACATATATGAGTCATTTGTATCTATTTTTACACGTTTGAATCAGGAGTTTGCAATTTCTCGATTGTTTTTATGAAACATTTAAAAACACCTCAAATTAGATATGTACTGATTTTTTCAAATCTTATACTTATATGTTCTAGATTTTTGCTCTGCGCCCTTAAATTATAAGTTTTGGAAGTCAGTAAAATGACAGTCAAAGGTTTGTAAAAGATGGCAAGGCTTTGACAACACAGAACATTTGTTTTCCAAAAACTTTTAAAAATCCAAGTTTGCCAGTATTTAAGATACTCTATCAACAAGAGAAATCAGAAAACATACGGCAGGTGCAAAAATCTGAAGTAATCAAGTTCAGGTATAGCTAAAACTGCTTTTTCCCCAGTGAGATTAGGGAATACATAGATTAAGATTCATACTGTGGTCTAACATCTCTCTCTTTTTTTAATGCTTGCAGCTGCTCTGTGAAAAACATCATTAGGAGGATGAAAAGACAAGCCACAGAATGGGATAAAATCCGTGAAAAACACATATTGAACAATGCACTTGTATCCAAAATATTCAAAGAACTCTTAAAATTCAACAATAACCAAACAAACTACCCAATTTCAAAATGGGACAAAAGATTTAAACAGAAACCTCACCAGGGAAGATACACAGATGGCACATAAGCATATGAAAAAGTGCTCAACACCATTTGTCATTAGGGAATTACAAGCTGAAACAATAATTATATACTATTACCCACCTATTAGAGTGGCTAAAATTCAAAAACTGACAATAACGATTTCTGGTAAGGGTGGGAAGCAGCAGGGACTCTCTTATTCCCAGCTGCTGGGCATGAAAAATGGTACAGCCGCTTCGGAAGACAGCTTTGCATTTCTCACAAACCTCAACTTCATTTTAACATGCCACTTAACAATTGCACTTCTAGGTATTTATCCAAATGATTTGAAACTTATGTCCATACAAAAAGTGGTGCAGCAATACCTAGAGAAGCATTATTAATAATTGTCCCAAACTGGAGCCACTCAAGGGTGTTTGATTAAATGAATAGATACACAAACTGTGACAGATCTTTGATGATAAGAAGACATAAGCTCTTAGAGTATAAAGGACAGATAAATTTTAAATGCATACTGCTAACTGAAGGAAGATGCTTTGACAGGGTTATATATGATTTCGATTATATCACTTCCAGAAAAAGTAAAAGTTATAAAGATGATTTTACAAAATAAGTGGTTTTTGGTAGAATAGAGGAGAGAGAGTTCTGAGCACAGAAACAAAACATTTTTTAAAAAATTAAGAAGTCTGTAGAATGCTTTGGGTTGGTGATTGTATGCATTTATCAAGTCAGTACACTGAGAAACATAAAAATATGACTATACATACCAAGTTTCTGACACTGGAAACAAAATAATTTTGTGATCTTTTATGGTTTCCTCATTAGTAACAGAAAAAAAATTGTGTGAATTTTTTTTTATACTTGTACAGAGTCAGTGCTCCATATCCACAGATTCTCCATCCATGGGTTCAATCTACTTTGGATCAGAAATATTTTTTTTAAATATCTGTATTGAATGCCTGAAGAGTTTTTTTCTGGCTATTCTCTTAATACCAGTATAGCACCTATTAACATAGCATTTACATATCAACATAGCATTTACATTGTAGCGTAAGTAAATCTAAGATGACTTAACATGTACAGGATGATGTGCATAAGTTATATGTAAATAGTATGCCATTTTGTGTCAAGAACTTGGACATCTCCGGAATTTACTATCTGCAGGGTGTTCTGGGACCAGTCTTCTAATACCAAGGGATGGCTGTTTTTCTGATAGTCAGAACGTTCTATTTTGGCCAAACATCAATTGGTTTGTATCTAGATGCCTTATTTGCTCATAGGTGGAGTATTTGGAATGTGTTTGGTCTATGAGGGCTTACAGCCCACTTGCTGTTAGGAGTTGGAGTTTGGTAGAAAGAAGTACATATCCAGGGGCTGGCTCTCCACAGCTCTTCCCTTCCCTTTCTCTGCTTCCTTTTTGAAATGCTCTGATTAGCTCTCCACCATACCTCTCTGGTGTGCTATCCTGCCAAGGAGTGGGATGAACACCTAAGGACTAAATCTTCTAAAATGTGAGCCAAAATAATCTTCTCCTCTTCTAAATTGTAGGTGTCGGGTATTGTGTCCCATTGACATAAAGATATTAATGAAACCAGAATCTGCATATACTGTTATATACTTCAGGTGATTATTTGAGAGCATTTTACACAAATCAGCTTTCACATGTTTGCACCATCACCCAAATACTTCTGGTGCCACATCCAAGTGACACATTTCCATCACGGTACAGCTTCTTGCCATATATGTTTGGGTTATAATGTCCTAGTGAACTGGCACCATGATTAACGGAAGTGTTGCTGAAAATCATTTTCAGACTCAAGCAGCAACTGGTCAGTGGATATGTAAAATACAAATTTTACACAATTATATGACCGTTTGAAGAGATTGCAAGACCTTCTTGCAGGATTTATAAAGAACTTGTGTAGGAGAAAGTAATGAGGGAGTCTCAAAGTTTCATTGGCATCATAGAAAAATCAGCCTTTAAATTCCAGGAGTTTTTGCAGCTAGAGTACAGCTCAGTGAAAAGCAGGTTCTCGGCACCCTCCAGCTCCTGGGCTCAATCTGTTCAATCCTAAACTCTCTTCACTCTTCAAACAAGTTCTTAGAAGTTCTTTTTTTGTTATACCGATTTTTAATGTGAAGTAGCAGTAAAGATTACCAGACTGACAATGGGTAATGAGGTATTTTGGGAGAGTAAATAATATGTGAAATAACTTTGAAAATAAAACAGTAAACAGTCTGAGGAAATACAGCATAACTACTAATATACAGGAAGTAATTTACAGAAAGACTAGTAGGCATGATGGTGTATTATATTCCATGCATAGATAAAGAATAGGTGGACAGTAGATATGGAGCATGGCTTATCAAACAAAAATTAGAATATGAAACGGGACCAAAGTGGGAGAAGTTATGTGCAAGACAGTGATTACAGTGCTGCACCCTGGATTTTAATATCTGCCTAAGGAGAGCAGAGAAGATATCAAAGTTTGACAGTTAATGAAAACTGGGAGAATAGATAGGTTGTCAGGCCCCTGGATATACAAGGGAGTGTATAGTATTGAGAGATGAACTGGTTGCCATGAATGGAATGCTGTCTGTAGAACAACCATGAAACTGATCAGCTAGAGTAGGGTTAGAGGCAAATTCACGAGGAGGAGAGTTCAAGGACCTAAACAGGCAGGGTGCTGAAAGGATTATATATATATCCCTAGCTATGAAGAGTGCTGTTATGGTTTGTGTCTAGGTGTCCCTCCAAAGCCTCATGCAGTCATGGAGGTGTGCTTTGTGGAGGTGGCTGAATCGAGTTTGTGACTGACTCATTGTCAGGCATTGGGATATGGATGGAGTGCTACAACTGTCGTAAAGTGTGTTATGTCCCCACAAAGACTCGTGCAGTCATGGGGTCAGGCTTCGAGTATTTGTGACTGATTCATGATCCAATGCTGGGATTATGGGTGTGAGTGCTATACCTACCCTAGGGGGAGTAGCCTATATACAATATATGGGACAGTCTTCTCTCTGAGCTCCTACTTTTCTGCTCTTGTTGCTTTTGCTGTCTTCTGCCATGAACTGTTGCCCCTCTGCTATGCCACCCTGCCTTGGACCCACCTGGTTATGAACTGAAATCTCCACAAACTGTGAGCTAAATAAACCCCACCTTCCTTAATTTTGGGCACAGGAGTTTTGTCTCAGCTATGAGAGAAAAGTAACCAAGACAAGTGCAAAGAATTGATGTTAGAGACTCAGGTGCTGAAACTATTCAGAAACCAGATGAGAAAACCTGGGAGTTAGTACATGAAAGGAACAGTGAAGCCTACGAGTGCCATGGGATGGATAATCTGATACTAAGAGATTAAATTCTAGGTGTACGTGTGCTGGGGGGCGGTGACAATGACCAGATGACCCAGAAATGGTGATGAGGAGTAAAAAACACATCTTACACCCAGTGACAGCTGTGCAGAGGAACAGCCACCAGCTGAGAGGCCTAAAGCATCTAACATGTCTTCAGAAGAGAGCTTGGCTTCAATTTGGAGAAGATGATGAAGGAAAAATTCTGAGAGCACATTGGATTTGCTCATTGTGGACCAAAATGCCAAAGGGTACACCTTATATCACATCGTAAGTGACTGTTATAATTTCCTGGTTTCTGTAGTATTGCAGAGGAAGGTTTATATGAGCTCATGCAGACTATCATGTTCCTTTAATAAACAGAAGCAACAAAACAAAGACTGGTATTGAGTTCGTAGTTTGTATATCCAAAAACAGAACAAGAAAATTCTTGAAGCTAAAAAGGTATAGTTAGCAGTGATGCCTCTGGGGGTAATTAACATTAATGATGGGGAATTTTATCTGTACTTTATCCCTGCTTTAGTACCCTTCTTGGTGTACAGGGTGAGGTAATTAAAAAGTGAATATACTCAGCTCTGCCTACCAATGGGTTCCACATTGCTGGACTCAACCAACCATTAACATAAAATGTTAGAAAAAATGTTCTCTGTGCTGTACATGTACAGACTTTTTTCTCATTATTCATTATGCCTGAAAATAATATGAAAGAACAGATAAGTGGTAGAGATAATGGGTTTGAATATAAGATTATTCAGAGGCAAGTAAAATTGAAGCAGGGTTGTGGTTGCACAGTTCATCATACTGACCTCTCTGCCTTTGTATATATTTCAAATTGTCCGTAATAAAAAATTTTGAAAGATAGCATCAGGCAGTGAAATAGATGATAGCTATTTAGTCAGTTTGTTTTAGTTCAGTTCCATGAATTACTACTTGCACTAAATTTAAGGGATGTAGTGGTAGAAGTTTTTAGGGGCCCAATCGTCATATTGCTGATGGCTTAAAGGGAAAGACAGTTAGCATTCTAAAAAAAAATGCCATGTTGAGTTTAGATTTTATCCTGAAAATAATAACAAGTCATTTATATGTTTTAATCAGAGAAAAATATCACCTGACGTCTCCATATTATTATATATGACACGATGTAGTGGCTGCAAAAAGACCGAAATGAAGGAATGTAATCACATTTGAAGCTGTCACAGTCATTTATGTTTACGTTGGTGGAAGTTTGCAGAATAGAGAGACAGAAGAGGCAGAACCTGAAAGCAACTCTGAAAAGAAGTGTCAGTTGAATGCAATAAAGCTGGAGCAGGTGGTCCCAAAGGTCACAGACAATCCAGAGTCTAAGTCGGAAATTTATTTGCTGTCTAACTTAGATAAGCCTTGGATCTTTCCATTTCTTTTCTCAGAAACAAGACACTTTTGTGGATCTTAGGACTAGTGTCTGCATTTCTAATCGTGGTATCCACAAGTCTGGTCTTAACTCTCTGTATATCTCTATATGGTATATGCTAAGAACACGTTTGATTTGATGAAATAAGGTGAGAAATAATTACAGCTTCTTGTTTTGGAAAATGTTACCCAGAGGACATGTAATTCTCCTTTTATCCAGAATACCTCATCTTTGTAAGTCTTAGCCCAAACATGAGCTTCTCCATGAGCCTCCTCTTTCTGTATCTGTGTCTTCCTGTATCCCCTAAACGCATAACTGGACCTCAGTTTTGTAACTGGAACTACTTTAGTGTGATTTTTATAATACGTTATAGTGATCTGTACATCACTTGTTTGCAATTAAGTTCCCTAATTAAAACTCTAAGAGCAAAAAGTGTGTTAATTCACCTTTATCTTCCTTCAGTATCATCCTTTATTGTAATGCCAATAAACATTGAATTAAAATGATTTCTTATCCTCTTGCATTTGTATTTATCCAAAATACAGATGAATAACAAAACTTTCCATGGAAAAATTGATTTTAACTTAACAAATTTAAATTACCAAATGCATATCCAGGTTGTGAACATGTATGATAACCTTAGAGATCAAATGACAGGGCAAGTTTATGAGTACATAAAATTCTTTATTTAGAACAATAAAGTATATGTTTATATAATGTAATTTCAAATTCAAACCTGTATAAAAAGGATCAGGACATATACCTATTTTAAAAAGTACACATACAGTATATACACATACACATCACATTTTTACAACTTTTTTATTTAAACTTCAGTCATAATAAAACTATTTAGAATAGTGTTGACATACATTTACATTACAATATGCAAACTCAGATCTATGACTGAACTAGCGATATATCTGTGCATCCATCTAACTGTCTGAATACTTCTCAAGTCCATTGATTTAAAAAACAGTGGCAAGTGGACACATTAATCACACATTAATGCTTAGAACACAGGAGAAAGGGCTATTTTGTTTGGAAAATTATATTTAGTCTTGCATCTCCAAAATCAAGCAAAAGAAAATACCATCGTTTTTAGTTTAAACAATTATCATCTTAATTATGTTTTTAAGAACATTATAAGAATGTAGTTGGAAGATGACAATTTTACATTACAATGCTTAGCAAACATTTTAGGATCATAAAGATACATTTTAATATGGATTATTTTGAAAACAACACCTCATTATGAAATGAAAGTACTATTATTTTATCTTTTCAAAGGCATTTTAAAAGGCTACTTAATGGAAGACAGCAAAACCATAAATTGGGTGATTGAATTTTAACCTGAATGGTTGTATTTTAAAGCCAAGTTCAAAATAGTACCAGTTTAAACATAAACTGGCTTACTTTAAAATTCTTGTCCCAGTTTCCAATTTTAAAATTTATTTTATGGATTATCTTTTATGAATTGGTTCTAAAATACCTTTTGGCATTCAAAAGCCATATGAGCATCTTATTATCTTCTGCTCTTTGCTTTCAATAAAATGAGAACATTCAAATGTTTAATTTGGTGCATTTCCAAAATGTTACACACATCTTAAAGTGTACCTCCCCAACTAAAATATACTACTAATTTTCTTTGTTTGGAGGTGATCCAAAATGTTTATTTAAACAAAGTAAAGCCATCTCTTGTGTAAATGGTTATCTAATTTGCCCTACTTGCAAATGATTTTCACGTTTACTAATGGACCCTATTTACATTAGAAACAAAAATGAGAAAAAAATTTATGGTCAAAATGCTTATTCACAGAGAACAGAGTTGGATATTGGCATGGGACAGTTTCTGCTGTACTGCATTTTAATCTGCACTGTCAGTCACACAGCAGAAAAGGCTCGCTGCAAGAAGTGACCTCCAAATTCATCATATAGATAAATAAAAAAATCGAAACTCTAAGAGGAGAGGTGATTTGCCACACTACTTAATGGCAGAGTAGAGCTTCTGACAGTTTTCCCAACATCCATTCTCACTATGCCAAACTGTCTTTTTGAAGAATTATTTCTTAAAGAAGAACAGATCTGGAATAGCTAAATGCCCCATATTAGAATCAAATGTTAACACCTAAACCTAGCTGCAGAAACATTTTAGGAAATAGCTATGATTTCAGAATGGGTTTTTCTGTTCACTTATAACTTCAATTGAATTAGAGTGCTAAAATGTACTATAAAGTTTCTCCAAGTAGAATGTGTTTTATTCTTCCCAAAAGTAAATATTTCATTGTCAACACACTTTTTCTCATATTTTCATTTTTCGCATATGCAATTCTTTATTAAGAGGATAGGTTACTTAGTCTAGTATTATATTAAAATATCAATTTGCCTCTGACTCTTTGAAAGTGGCAGTGTAGCAAGCACATTACATTATCATACGTTATCCAGGAATATTCAATATACCGGGCAGGCCCCATTTATCAGAATCAGTTTCGTTATAGACTTGGTCGTGACCAAAAAGGTACAAAGCTCTCAGTATAATTTACAATCTACAAACTTTTGAGACCATCCTAATTACAAGGCAATTTTGAAACATTGTAAAAGAGAACTATCAGATACTTGGCACCAGTTTAAAAGGATATTTCATGTTTTATCATCTCAGTTGTGAGTTTTTCACAAATTATGAAAAAGAATATTCAGAACACTTATGGGATCAAATAAGCAAAGATATATGCATATTTTTATTCCAAAGCAGATCTGACATAATTAAATGTCCAAGCAGCTAGCATCCAAAATCATGTTCAGCACTTTTCTATTATTCATGCACTTTACTGAATTTTAGTGTTTTAAAAATTGCCAATCCATGTGACTCTCAATGAACCAGTATATTTAATAGGTGGGACACATCTCTCCTCCCCTTCCATGACAGAATTCATAACCTGCTAAATTTGTTACTTAACTCTATTAATTAAGACCATTTCCTTAAGTGTTAAGCCCAAACTACTAGTTTGGAGAAGAAAAGTGTATTTCTTGTATTCTCAGTCTCAGAAAATAGCATTTCTATATACCCAAACTACAATCACTGGATAAATAAACCAAACTGCTAGCCTGAGACAATCTTCTCACCCTGTACACCACCTACACATATAAGTCACGTTAACCTATGCCTATTTTCCTCACAACAATCAATGTCAACACACAGATAGGTCCTTTCAGCAATTAAACTGATCCCTAATATTGATAACCAGTTGTACCATGGGATATCTGAGGGTCTGAAAAGTTAATGCAGCTTCCCAGCCAACTTGCATTGATTCTTAGAGAAATGACTCATGCTGGAGGAAGCACAGCGCTTTAAAGAAGAAAGAAACCATAGAAGTCATCTAAGCTCTTTGGTACAAAAAAGAGCAAAGGCCACAAAATAAATTGCATGTGGATTAGTTCTGAATACAAGCTAAAATCCAACAGTATGAGAAATTCTTGGATATTTGAAACTGAAGAAAAGCTAGCATGTAGTTTTTCATGCCCTTTTGTATAACAATGTTAAAAATGATCATCTTATGGTTATAGTACATGGTGATAATGTTATTACAAAGATTAAGTTTGATTGAGAGGCTTTGGATTCCTTTAGGTAATTGTATGTTAAAAGAACTTTCATCAAAATAAAACTATAGAAAAATCACTATTTGACTTCATTAAGATGTTCTTTTGACTATTAGAAAATTGACAAGGGGAATTAACATAGTGCCCTACAAATTTTATTTTAAAAGCACAATGTCCATCTTGGAAATTCTGACCAAATTCACTCTTGATATGACAAATGCTGTCACATATTTTAAATAGCAAACTGACATGCATAATTATATAAAGCTCTCTTTTTATTTCATAAACCCTAATGAACATAGGATGCCTCCTTTTAAATAAATTGTTCCTTTAAACATAATGGTGATTACACTATAAATAACTAAAGTTTCCTGTTTCCTTGCATTATGGTAAAAGTAACCTAGTTTTCAACACCCATAATAGCATAGGGGTGTGATTTTCTAACCTTGGATACTAAATATCATAATTTATTCTTACTCTCTCTCATGGCAGAAATTGAAAATAGGACCATCATACATTCAGCATTTTCCCCCACGTCTGTTTACATAACTCTGTAATAGTTTTAGAGTATAAACATGTCATAATATAATTTTCAAACACAATTTATACACTCTAGAGTAGCCAAGGCAAAAGGCTGACTTCACCAGGGATGCCAAATGTCCTCCTCAGCACATTCTGCTGGTCAAAGCTCACAGCTCCTTCCTGTGATGACTCTGATGAGTCTTTTGGAAAGGCTTCCCTAAGCCAAGGCGTCACTGTTCTAATTCAGTACTGACTCCCCTGCTTAGATAGAACCAGTCAACCATGTCCATTTCTCTAGTGGGATATGGGTGTGCCTGGTCTATGTCAGGATGAGATCAAAGTCAGACTCCTCGCATCAATCGGCCAACTACAAAGCTGACGTGCCCACTCTTATCACTAAGTTCCCACTGCTTTCCACACTACACAGTGGCTGATACTACTGAGTTTTTGTTTCTCATATTGTTTTCTAGATCCCTTTGAGAAAAGCTGTTCCCCCCACTAGCCAGGCTGACACCTGCTTGCAGAGACCGGGGTAACTACAGGCCGCAGACTGTAACTGAAGAGTAAAGCTGTGTGGGTTTTCAGCACTTAGGACATTTCTGGAGCCATGCTAATGGTGCGTGCAAACTGGGACACATGCTTTCTCTCCCATCATCACTTGCAAGTTCTGAATGAGACCACAAGACCCTCTGGTCCTTAAAATAGAGTCCTGCTCCATACAAGTTCTTCTTTATAGATGATGAATTCAGTGCCAGTTTCACAGTAAAACACTCTGTTCCAAGTTCTGAATCATCCATACAAAGTCATGGGTAGCAAGAACAGATAAAGATGAGGTCTGTCACTTCAGACAGAATAGGAATTGGTTTAAGCTGCTTCATTTATGAAGCAAACATGAACTGTTACCAGCCTAGAGAAAAAGAAAGAAAAAAAAGAGAGGTCATGGTATGTTTTCTTTCTGCCTTCTTTTCATTTTCAGTAGCTGAATACTTGTAGAAATCCCCAAACTGAGTAACAGACTTACACTGTGTTTTGAACTTGGCTTAAAAGTACTGGGTACATCGTTTTTAACTGATCACCCCTAGAACACTTGACGTTATCTGAAATGATCTTACCATCTGCTGTCCATGGTCTCTCCCTAGGAGGTAAACTCCATAAGGGCAAGTGAGTTTGTCATCTTTTTTTTACTGCAGACTTCAACATGAAATAGTGCTTGGCACCTTAGTCCCAGTATGTACTTAATAATATTTCTAAAAATGGATAAAAGAATATCTTATGGCTTTCATACCTCCAAACATAACCAGTTATCTCAGTTTGTGATAAGAGGGTTATCAGGCTATTTAACCTTGAGTTTCTCTGCAAGAATTTAAGAGGGAGTAGACATTTGATGAGGGGAGAAGGTCTGGAGGTCAGGATAGTGTCTGGAGAGTGGAGGGTGGAGAAGTAGACACAGATGGAGTCCCTGTCTCAGGCAAAGAAGTTGTCAAAGGCCACCAGCAAGGAGCAGCCTCCTAGCCAATGAGCAGCTCTAATATCCCTGATGCCTAGCTGATTGCTAGCAACCACTGCTCCCTACTGAGGAAACAGCAGCAGTAAGATTTCATTCAATATTTCCATTCAAAAGAAAAACTGAAATCCTAGCACCACATTCTGACAAAGCCCCTGGGGAGTTTCCTTTGGCCTTAGTGCAGTAAATTGTACTTGGTGAAGCAAGAAAGCCTTACTTTGTTTTAGTTCTTCAGTGTTGGTGTTAAACCACTGAGCTCTCATCAGATCTTTCAACTTCCCAGTAAAATATTTGTACTTCCTTAAATGTTTTTTTAATTGTAGATAATATCTTCACTTTATCTACCAGGATATTCCCAAATAAGTGTATATTTTGCATCCCTCTTCCTTCCTCCTCACTCTCCTTCTTCTGCCCGCGCTTATCAATTCTAGAATCATAAACCACTGGTTTCAAAATATTGGGACCATTCTGCAGGATATTTATAAACTCTAGTAGCATGAATAGTAAGAATAGTGCTATAGATAGTAAGAATTATATTATTTTCTCAGGCTCTTTACATGTCATACATTAAAATCTGTATGACACAACAGTTTACCAGAGAACTCTAGAAACTAGTAACTTTATTTAGAAAATCAGAATTAAATCCAGAAAGAAAAATTAAAAGACATTAAGAAAAAAAACTTAAGAAATTAAAATGTATGGAAAATATTATTAAAATAAATCATGACTAAACAGCAAAAAAAAAAAGAATCACAAAAAGCAAAAGGATATTTTTAAAAGGTAGGAATAATTTGACTTAGTTAAATATAGAGAATCAAGACTGGAAATCTATTTTTATTTTTGCTTCTGGGTTGCTTAGCAAACAAAATAAACTTGAAGACACCACTGTTTTTCCCATAGAACAAAACTACAATTTTTGTAATGATACCCTGAATTTTTACAACAGCTTCATGAAATAAGCAGGACAAGTATTATACAGTGATGCATTGCTTAATGATGGGGAAGTGTTCTGAGAAATGAACTGTTGGCACTGTGTGGCTGTGCAAACATCAGAGTGTACTAACCCAGGGGGTGGGCCTGCTCTCTACACTTACTATGATGAGTTCATCAAGCAACTACTGAGAACATGCTATTTACTATCAACCAGACTGGGTCTTTTCTATGATCAGGCAATCTCTCTTGCAGAGTCTTGAGTAACGCTTTTTGTGGATGATTCTCAAATTCCAAATCTATAGTTTTCAGCTCCAAGTGTTTTCTGTAGTTCCAGTCTAACAGACTTGGTCATTAGTCCGTTCCACTAATGTTTATCAACAGCTCCTCTTTACTTCCTATTTCCTTTAAACAGCATGACCATCTGCTAGGTCCCATAAGCTCTAAAACATGCTTGAGTTCTGTTAATCTTCCTTTCCCATCAGTAATGGCAATGTCTCCTTTTACTTCAGTGTCTCCAAAATGGTCCACAATTTCCCATCTCCATGGCTCTGATCCTACTTCAAGTGGCTGCTTGCTCACATCAGACTGGAAGACAGGCCTCCCAGACAGGTTTCTTCCTCCAGTTCAATACCCATCCTTCAAACCACACTAACACCTGGTTACTTTTCCCAAACCTCTGTTTTGATGGTATCATCCATTTCTTTTTAAACCAGAAATAGTGCTTTATGCTATCTAATGGACCGTAGGCTTTGTTCTTGGAACTCAAACCTCTTTCAAGCTAAAACTTACTCTTTCTTCTCAGTATTTTCACCCTTTCTGTGTGATTTCCACCAAAGTCCAGTTACACAAACTGACTTTTGAACACAGTTTGGGGCCTTTATAACTTGGTTCATGCTATCTGTAGTATTTAAATTAACCCTTTCCCATTTGTAGTAAGATCTTAGCAAAAATGTACGATCTAGCTCAGTATAAATGCTACTTCCAATACTTACAAATAATGCCCTCCTATGTTTAGTGATTTCCCTAGTCCTTTAAATAAGACAATTTCATGTGGATGTGCATGCCATCCACCCCAATATCTTGAGCTGTGTTCAGTTCAAATCTTATACAATCATGTACAATAGTGCCAACTTTGATCTCGTACTGAATTTTCTCTACAACTTTTCCTTTGTTGCTTTTTGAGCTTTACAGACTTACGATCCACTTTAAAAATACTAGTCTCATTTTCTTTTGCAGGCTATAAGTAACTTGAAGATGTGACTAGATTCTGTCCACAAATGTAGGTACAATAGTTTGATGGAATAATAGCTGTAGGAAGAATGAGCAAAATTTTTCCATACTATCCAAAATTTTCTCATACTACACTAATTTCTAATGTGATTTATCTCTGTTTTATTTCTATAGTTTAAGTTGTGCTACCTACAGCCTAATGCATGAAGAATTCTTATAGGTGGCCACACATGGATAGCTGGTATCAGCTAGGTAACAAAGTAGATTTTTAACTTTTTATATAAATTTTCTATGTCTGATATAAAATAAGCACAGTTTTAATATGTTTTTTCTTAGAAGCAAAACTTTCATTTGTAGTTCATTATTTATTTTGTGCTCTTTTCTTATATTTAAAATTTAGCCTTTCCTTATATTTTTGTTCAAATTATAGATTATTTTCTTTGGAGAATTAACCATTTTATATGTTTTCCATTCTTTTCCAATATGTTATGGTTTGTGTTTGGATGGCCTCCCAAACCTCATGAAGTCATGGAGGCAGCTGAATCTGGTATTTGTGATTGGTTCATTGTCTAGCACTGGTACTGGTGATGTGAGTGCTGCACCCGCCCAGGGGTGGGTTACCAGCATACAACAGAAGAGAGAGAAGGAAGCCTTCTTTTTCTTTTTTGCCCTTTCACTCTTGTCATTTGCGACTGCCATGAACAGCTGCCCCTCAGCCACACCATCCTGCCTTGGAGCCAGCTAAGTATGGACTGAAACCTCCAAAGACTATAAGCTAAATAAACCTTTCCTTTCTTCATTTTGTGTGTCAGGTATTTTGTCTCAACAATGAGAGAAAAGTAGCTAAGACATAATATTTAACTTGAATTACTTTGTTTTAGTTGGTGAAACTTTCATTTTCAGAAAGAACTCTGCCACAAACCTGAGTCATTCACTTCTTTCTTTCTTAACTAAGACTGATTGCAATAAAACATATGAAATCTTATTTACTTATACATATATTCATGTGTATTTGTGATTTTATCTCCATTTTTATTCTCAGATTACTGAATTTGCTAAAGTATGAATCTCTTAATGCATTTATTCAACAAACATTTTTCATCACATGTGTGTATAAAGAATAAGATGGAATTCTAAAATTAAATACAGGAACAAATAATAGTTTGTGATTTCAAAAAAAATAAGACACAAAACATCTATCTAAATAAGTAATGTCTAACCAAGAGTCATTTGAAACATGCTCAGAGGGTCACAAATAGAGAGATGATTAGGTACAACTGGAAGTCAGAGTTTTGGAGGTGATGGTATCTGAACTAAGCCTTGAGATGGATTTGCAGAGATAATGAATAAGGTACCTGATGACAGAGGACCAATCATGGACTTTATTCATTTTACCGCCCATTTAACACTGACTCAATAAATATGATGAGATTCTTTCAGACAGTTCTGGGCTTCTTTAATCTGTCTAATTTTTTTGCTTTATACAAGAATAATATTTCATACTTTTAAGAAAATTAAATAAATAAACGCTAGACTTCCCACTTGACTTTGTATAATTCTCTTATCTGCTTGCACCTTGCTGTACCACTGCCTACAACCAGACAAATTGCACACAAATTAACCACACAAATACATACAGACACAAGATAGAGATGAGCCCAACATCAGGATGATCTCCCCTACCTCTCAGTTCAACTTTCATTAAGTTATCATTCATTCACTCAGTCTCCCAATTAACAGACATTCACCAAGTGGTCCGCAGTACACAAACCTTTGGAACAGCATGAAGCAGACAGATCCAGCTCCTGCCCTTACATGTTATCTGACTACCAGAAATACACAGAATTGTTTGACTGTGGTGGCTTAAAAATGTCTTTCTCTTCTTAAACAAGTGGCCTGAGTTTCCCATCAGAATTCACTCTCCAAATGCCACAGAATAAATACCCCAATTAAAACCACATGACTAAAAATTCGTGTGTCAAAACAGGATTCTAGCAATGCAATCCAAAGTCAAACAACATGGGACACTGGCCGAGCTTTCAAGAATTAATCACTTGGTGTGGGGGTCTAATGGAAAGGAACTGAAACAGCAGTGAACGACACAGTGGAGTTTATATTGAGGTGAAAGGGCACCAGAAAGGGGTTTCTAGAAAAATTAATGACTTAAGCCCTGGGTAATTGCTCTAAAAAAATAAAAAATGTTGAGTGAAGAACAGGAAAACCGAGCCTAGAGAGAAAATGTAGGATTCTGCAGTTAATAGAGAGTGCTATGCATGCTTTACAGACAGTGATCAAATGTATGGCTAACCATAACAATAAGAGAGCACATACAGGAACAGGATTACAGTGTTAGAAACTTGTGCTGTGCAATTACTATATCATGTCATGTCAGGTTATTGAAAATGATCTTTTGAATAATAAAAGTTTGCTCCTAGAGAAAGTGGAAGACCGTGACCCAGTTTCTCTGAGGAAGATTCAATCTGGAGATAAATTTCTGAATCTGGGACAGAAGTGAAATCTGAAAGGACAGCGACCAGCAAGGAGACACGAACTCACCAGACCACACGAGCAGTAACCCACAAGGAGGGGACGTGATCCTCTGACACAGAGTGTGTGAGGAAGAATTGAAGGCTCTTGTTCCACTGTGGTAAAATGTATGCAAGAGGCATGGAGCATTAAAGAAATTAGGGAAAGTGAGGGAAAGCAGATATCTGTTCTGGATCAAACTAACGCAATGCTGGGCACTCCTTCAACTGTGTCTGCAGCTTGGGATCAAGAAAAGGTCAGAAGAAAGGAGATCATGCACATTAGTTACTCCTGGCCCTGTCTCACTCTCCCTTCTGGAAGAGTCCTTACCCCAGGCCCTACAATCACAGCTGGTGTCTGTCACTGATTTAATTCAGTGCATCTTAGTTTCTGGACTGTGACACAACATACCTATTACTAGTCATGTGGCAGGTGCCAGTTTGCCTTGACATTTTCACTCTTTTGATTATAAGACATTTTGACCTTTTCTCCTTTATCTTAAATTGGTAGGGAAACATTTGTGGGGTTTTTTTTTGCCTTTTTAGCATCTAACAAAGGGATACTGTCATGTTATAGTGGTCACATCTGAATAGAATTGGTTTATTCATTTATTTATTTTTGCTAATATTTTATTTTAGACCTAATTTGCTTTATTTCCTTTGCCTAATTTATTTTCTCCTCTCAAAAAATATTTCAAGTAAACAATCTATTGTTAAATTTTGTGTAATTTCCGTACAAAATGAATTCACTTATCAGGGCTAACATTGTTTACTCTTCAATACTTGAGAATATACAATGAGGGAGATACACACAATTCAGTTATGTAGCTACTCTGCTTAACATACTGACATCTGCTTGATAGAGGGCATAATAACAAAGTTTGTTTCCAAATTTTGGCCTCTAAAATCTTGTATGGTTCTTGCTGAACATGTCAGTTTGAATTTCTAAAATCTTACCAATGTACGAAGGTAACAGTGTTGATACGAGCCACAATTACACTTCTTGAAACTCCCTCTCTTTTTCTTGCAACATACTGAAAAACAACAAGAAAAATGTTTACAGTGCTTGCTTTTAGACAGAGATCCTGAAGTACGCCATGAGTTAGGCATTGTCAAATAATTTTCTTTTCTGGAAAATGCAGTAGCAAAAGGTTGAGAATTGAGTGGGAAGCTTTACCTTCAGAAGCACACTATAAAGAAGGATGATTTTCTCTATCTCAACACAGTCTTCCCAAGAAATTAAAAACATCTCTCTCTCTCTCTCTCTCTCTCTCTCTCTCTCCATATATATATGTATTTATATTTATTCTGAAAATGCTTATATGCATTTAATATTTATATACGAAAATAATATGTACATAGGCATGATATGAAAGAAACACGTTAAAAATTGCAAGCAGAGGCAAATGTGCCCTCATAGACAAAAATGCAAAGGTACTCTACAAGTAGTGCCAGGTGTGGTGCTATACACCTGTAACCTCAGTACTGTAGGAAGCAGAGGCAGGAGTGTCATAAATTCCAGCCCACCTTGGATATTTTAGAGAGACCTTATCTCACAATTTTAAAACTTTTAAAAAAAGGCTGGGGATGTGCAAAGACCCTGGGTTCAATTCTCATTGCTATAGGGGGAAAAAAAAAAAAGCAATATTGAAGGATCATGATAGATCAGAAACATGGAAAAGATTTGGGACCCATTGGTTGGAAGCTGCATCATGAAACTTAACTTCTTAACATCATGCAAATGCACATGCACAGCAAGAGGAGTAACAACGTCAGCCTTGCTTATCCACATATTTAGAAAAGCAAAATACCTTATCTCATTATCTTCTTCATTAATCTGTATATTTTCACCTGCTCTTGTAAGATTTGGTTGTTTCTTCTGGGAAAAAAACAATGGTATACCTTGTAAAATTATCAGTGAATGATTGCTCTGCTGTTATAAAGCATGTGACCCTTACTTTTTACCTTTCATGTCAGTAACTCCAATAACATTTTTTTCCAGTGGGTGAAATACTTGTGCAATGAAAACAATAAAAATTGCTTGTGCTATCAACTCAACATTTATAGGACATTGCGGTAGAAAGAGTAAAAAAGAAACTGTTTGATTTAAATAGTAGTCAAGTTCAAAAGACAGTAGTCCTAAAAGCTGAGTCATGACGATTTACCACATTTTAAAATTTTAGACAAGCTTCAATAAGAGAACAAAAGAGCAGAAATTCAAAATAGCAGTAACTCAAATGGCATTTCTATTTGACTTTGAAGCACATCAGATGATTATCAGCATATTTTCTGCCGTTTTATATTTAGCTCAGAAACCTATCTCATTTCTGAAGTGAGAGTTCTGAGCCACAAGGGTTACCTTCAAAGTCTACCAAGGAAGGGTGGGCAATTTTCTAAAATTAAAAAAAAAAAATTTTGTTTTAGACTATACATGAAAGGAGGGCTCACTTTTTTATCAGTAAGATCCTTTCTTGGAATAAATATGCAGTTTATCAAGAAAGGAAAAAACGGAGTAACCATACTTACCTTCCAGTATAAGGCTCCAAAAGCAAAGCCAATCACAAGAGAAAAGAATGCAGGCAGAGCCATGGCTGCCCACTGCAGACTGGAGTCGCCAATGGGATCTGCTGCTCTGCCTGGAAGGTAAAGAGCAGCTCACTTAGCACAGCGGGTCCATCCCGGAGGGTCTGCCTCTGTGCTGCGGGTGTCCCCACCTGTCTCTGGAATATATTCTTGACCTTTCTCTGTTTAAAGGACTGGGAAGATTGATTTTTCTGCTGAGTATTGTTTTCGCAAAGCAATATAAATCCATACATTCTCCAAAAGATGAATGTGTTAGAAAAAGGAAAGAAATTGCACCAATAGAAAGAGCTCTGGCTTGTTAATGTTCATGCATATAAAACCCAGACTTGGGATAGCTCAGGCACAGGGGATGATTTATCTATCTATTTCCTATGTCTTTATCTTCTAAAAACTTTTCACTTTCCCACACTTGACATCTTGCCCTAAAACACTAGGGATCATATTTACAAGCTGGATCAGGATTAGGCCTGTTGCAAATATTAGCTCATTCAATATGCACTGTAGTTATGGTACATGCAGGTACCTCACCCTTAGAATAATGGCTCTTCGCTCATTTTCAACTTCAATACACATTTTCTAGATGCCAGGCAGTGCCGAGTACTGTGCTATGGACCATGGGTTGCACTTCCTACTTTTTACACTGAAAAACTTGAAACTATTTAACACCAAAGATGACCGAAAACATCAGTTATCCATATTAAATAAGAACTTTGTCACAAAGAAGACAAATGAGATTGACTTGGGCCATCTTCCTTGATCCCGCCTAACTCTTTCATGAGAAGTAGAATGATATGCGAATTATAACACCTTTCCAGTAAGAATTTCTTCCTCCAAATATTTAACTTATTTTGACAGATGTCTCTATAAGTCCCCTTATGAAGAGCAACTCGTTTGTTTGGAAACACTAATATGTATTTGCAATAGTTCAGTCTGTAGTTTTTTTTGTGTGTGTGACAATATGACACATTTAGAAGTTATAAATTTCCAACAATTATAGTACATGATTTTAAAAATGTAAACTAACTCAGACTAGAGTGACTGCTTTTGCATAACTCTGCAATAGCATTTGGATTACAAGGTTAGCCTACTTTATCTGGTTAACATCCAGCGTACCTAAGGGACATAATATTAACGAACTGATTAACAGTGTGCACCAACCTTTACAAGGGAAAAATAAACTTACAAATGCAATTTAAGAGACAAGAAATAGATTTTATCTACTGTAGTGAGAATAGGATTGGGGATGGGAAATTTCCTAATTCTGTCAACTCTGTTTCCAAAGCGACTCTAACGCTAAGATATTTTCATGTGTGTACATTGGAAGGAGACTGTCAGGAAAGGGCATCCAGCATGACGTGCAGGGAGTTGATTATGGAGCTGTGGGAAGTGCGTCATCAATTTGCATGATCAGGAACTGCTTGCTTAAAATGAAACTAACAGTTCTGGCCCACCATCATCATGTTGCCCTAGGAGAAATGTGTGATAGGCAACTCAAACTGGAGTTCAACATGAATTTTCTCACCAAAATAAACTTGTGCTATAAAATGAGATGCGGTATAACTGAAGTAGTACTATGATTACAATATTACAACTATTTTAAGGGTTATGTAAGATTATGTAGAATAGTCTGGAATTCTACTGCCATTTAAAAAAAAATTTTTTTGTAAGAAAACAGACTCGGAAGTGCAGGAAAGCTACACCATATTTAAAACTTTAATATAATTATCTATAAATAAGTAATTTGGCTGTTTGGATTTCCATGCTTTTTCTTTCCTCTTCTTCTTTTGTTTTGTTTTTTGAGACAGGGCCTCATTATGTAGTTCAGGCAGGGTTTGAACTCACTATGTAGCCCAAACTGGCCTAAATCTCACCACAATCCTCCTGCCTCAGCCTCTCCAGTGCTGTAATTATGGGTGTGTGCCACCACACCCAGCCCCTGTATTCTTCTTGATGGACAACCTACTGTGGCCCCCTGTCTACTAGGAGTGCTGACTTTCACCACTTTAATAGTTTGGCCTTTAGGATTAAGGGGCATTACAAGTCCTGGAATCTAAGATGCTGCATAATCCTCCTTCTGGAGAGAGGGAGGGAAAAGGATCTTAAAGATGGGAAGAAAGGGCCCTTCAGTCACTCAGTGTCACATCTGGTACAGGTCAAAGTTTCTTACTTTTATTATTTCACTCATTACTCATTGGGTTCAAGTCAAGCCTTCTGTTCTCAGAGATACTAGGTCCTTTTTGCAGGGGAAAAAAAATAACTTTATCAGCAAAAGCTGCTCCCATGTCCAGGGTAGAACTTCCCATACTGTTCTGGTCTCTGCAGCTACCTACCTGCAACCAATGCGATTAAACTGTATGCCTCAAAGCCCATATGAAAGACTTTTGGGAGCCAACGCCCAAGCTGATAACAAAGCTTGCTTTCACCTGTAGATTGCTCTAGAGACCTCATGAGGAGGAAGAGCATCTAAATAGGGCTTTGAGTAATCCCAAATTCCTGAGTTATTACTGTATTGTGTCTCTATTACAAAAACTGTCCACGGTCAAAACTTCTGGGAAACTGACTAGCCATGTCGAAACTTCCTGGTTTGACTAATAATGACGGACATCTAGAAAAACAGAAGACAAAAAATGTGCTACAGTCTTGCTGAATATTTTAGAGCAAATTCACTTAAAAGCTCCATACCAGTGAACATGGATCTCTTAGTGATTAAGAAACAGGCAAATGAGAATGCTTCTGCTTGATTCATATCCAGAACTTAGTACGCACTCCCCATAATCCCCACCCCACAATCGTTGCACCTACTTGTTCTTGTACTTAATAATGAACTCTTCCTAGACATCATGGCTCCAAGCCCAAGTGTACTAATTCACTCACAACTCACAAAAAATTCTTCAAGGAGGTAGTGTCTTCTAATTCCTCCTAAGGCATCAGAAAGCTTAACTTTCCTAAGGGTCCATAGGTAGCTTAGAACTATAGCTGGGATATGAGTTCAGGCAATCTGATTCAACACTGTGTTTCCAGATGTATATGGCAAAGCCAAAATAAAGATTTCTTTATGTATCATTTAAGTATTTTCTGTGAGGATCTCAAACATCTTTTAATCAACACTGTTCTTGGTATAAGGGATGTTACTATTCCTTTGTAAGTATATTTCTTCCTGGGTAGGTAGTACACCTGTATGCTATCCCTTACCTCTTCCTTTCATATTCACATGGTTCACATGCCCTGGACTTCTAATGGGATGTCAGCTTTTAATTCTTATCCCTGAAAACTCTCATGCTTTCTTCAAATTTCTCTGCCTCTTTCCCCATAAAACAGTCTTGTCTCTTTTATGCTACAAAGAAAAGTATTTATAAAATCTACTACCATACTTGTCATATACCATACTACAGGTATTTTGTTTATGTCTCAATCTTTCAGAGTGCAAGAGTTCTCTCCATACATCATCATAAAAGTGGGATATTTATGGCTGATCCAAACAAATGACATGGATGTGAGACCTGTATTTTTTACAAAAGGAAGAAAACAGAAAGCAAAATAAACAGAAAAAAAAGGAAAGCTGTTCATTCATCTTACAATTTAAAAAGTACCTGCAGAATCAGAGGGTTTGGATTAAATAAGGCTTTTTTGTCTTTGTTTCTTCACATTCAGTCAGCAAGAGAAACTATCGCCGTATTCCAGCCATGATGGCAGCAGACTAGCTTTCCAAACTGAATAATTATAATTCTGGACAAACTATTCAAGATAGGATATTAAATTAGCCCACAAGTAATTCAAAAGTGTAATGCCTGAGGAGAGGAAACCATACAAAGTAAGGCCCATGGTTGTCCTAGCTTTTCGGCTTGTGGCTCTCCCCGCTGGGAGGCGCCTTTCTCCCTGAGGTGTGGAAAGAGAGCCCAGCCAGGGTCAATGGTATCACTAAGACATGGAATCAGAGATGGAAGTTTGAGGTTGTTTAGAGGTTGGGCTTGTAGATCAATGCTATTTCCAAGAACATTGTGCAAAGAAGCACCATAACTCTCTAAGAACGTTTCCTCCAGTCATTGGTCAAATAAATAAGATGTACGTGCACAGAGAGAGGCATCATAAAACGTGGCAAGAATGTGACACACAGGCAGCTACAGTCTTAACAGAGACCCTGAGAGTCACATAGCAATGGGAGACAAAGGAGTTCAGGCAAGTGAGATTGTTAAGATTTTCTCATCACCCCAGAGGTGTCTCAAAAGCTCTATGCCCTAAGAGTTAAAGACATATTACAGTGATACACGCATATCATGTTTATAGAAGCACAAGTTACAATAGCTAAATCTTAGAAGCAGCCTCTATGTCCATTAACAGATGAAGGGATAGAAAAAATGTGATATTTACAAACAATGTGGTACTGCTCTGCCATAAAGAAAGATGGAGTTGAGTCCTTTATAGGGAAATGGATGCACCTGAGACCAACTGAAATAAATCAGGCACACAAGCGTAAATAGCTCATGGTTCTTCTTACATGAGAAAGCCAAAGTACAAATGAAGAGCAAAACAAAACATAGGTGATAGGAAGTAGGGCTATAGATCTTTCTCAAGTGGGAAGGGATTAAGAGATGGAGGGAAGGGGGAGGGAGAGAAAAGAAAGGAGAGGAAAGTAATTAAGATGTGTTATGTACAAGTACCAACTCCACATAAGGAATGAAAACATTATGTACTGCCAACATGTACTAATAAACATAAAAATTAAAAGAATAATACAAAGCAAACTAAAAAATTGAAAAAGAGGAAAAGGTAAGCCAGGCGTGGTGGTGCACTCCTGCAATCCTAGCACTCAGGAGGCTGAGGTAGGAGGATTACTGCAAGTTCGAGATGATCTTGAGCTATAAAGTGAGCCCAAGGTCAGACTGAACAACATAGCAACACCATGTCTCAGAGAAAGAGAGAGAGAGAGAGAGAGAAAGAGAGACAGTGAGAGCTAGAGCAAAAGAACGAGCAAGAGAGAGTAAGGTAACTATCTCTCTGTCCCCAAGAAAGTTTAGAAATAAGCCTGAGGAGGAAAATAAAGCTCATCTACTAGTAAGCACACTTCTGATCAGAAAAATAATTCAATAACCGCTAAAGGAATGCTACAAAATCTGAAAGGTACTCAACAAAATAGTCCCTATAGTATGCAGGATAGATTCAAAAATTGCTATTTAAAAGAATATGTGCTCCATAATCAGGAGAGAGAAACGGCAATAGAAACTAACCCTAATGTGATCCACAAGTTGAAATCAGGTGACAAGAATTTTAGAGCTCCTATTATAATTATGTTTAAGGAACAAAAAGAAGACATTATAATAAATATGCAGATGAAACACCTCAGCAGAGAAAGAGAAAAATAATCAAATGGAAACTCTGAAATACAAAATATAAATCTAGAAATGAAAACAAAAATCACACAATGGGAAATTCAATAGATTAGAGACAGCAAAAGGAAAGGTCAGTAACCTGGGAAACAGATAAGAAATTACCCATTCAGAACAACCACAGGTAAAAGAGGTTGAAAGTATGAACAAAACCTTCTGTAACCTATGATACAATATCAGCCTGCGTGAAGTATATGTGACTGGCGTCTCAGATGGATAGAAGCAGGAGAATAAAAAGAAAATATTTTGGAAAATTATGGTCAAATTTTTCCTAACTTTGGGGAAAAAACAAATGTATGGATTCAAGGTTGATAAATCCAAGAAGGAACTCTCTCCCTCTCTCTCTCTCTGTCTCAATAAAGACAAACAAGTACAATTATATCTTATTTAAACTGCTAAAGGAGAAAATTTTGAAAGAAAGCAAAGGAAAATCTGACCCAGTACATGCATAGAAAAATATAATACAAATAATGGCTGCCTGTTTTTCAGATGCAGTAGCCGTAGGAAGAAAATTTAGCGACATCTTTAAAGGACTGAAAGAAAAAAATTTTTTTTTGTTAACCCAGAACTTAGTGTGCAGTTAAAAAGTACCTTCTATGTGCAAGACAAAATAAGACATTGTTCACATAAAAGAAGAAGTAGAATTTGTTGCAGCAGATCTGTACCACAAGAAATGCTAAGAGAAATTTTTCAGCCCAAAAGAAATTGACACCGGATGGAAATATATATTCACAAGAATGAATAAAAAGGTACAGTAAACAGAATGAATTTAAAGGCAATACGTGTTTTGCTTCTCTTACTTACTTCAAAAGACATACAGTTGTTTAGAGCAACAATTGTAAGAGTAGCGTATGGGGTTTATAATTTACATGGTTACACAGTATATGTCAACAACAACACAAAACATGGGTATGGGTAAAGTTCTAACTATATACTACCTACTACAGATAGACTCTGAAAACAAAGACAGCTGGAAATACACACACACACACACACACACACACACACACACACACACACATATAGTTAGAACAGTTAATACAAGGTAGATTGGCTCTACTAATATCAGAAAATATGTAAGGCAATACAAAGAACAGTACCAGAGGTAATGAGAAATATTTCAGTAAGATTAAGAGGTCAATTAATCGGGAAAGATACAACAATAACACAGAACTAAAAAGAGAATCAGACAAATTACAGTAAAAAGAAAGATTTTAAATTCACCTTTCTAAGCAATTGATAAAAAATTAGACAAATGTATGAAAAATACTACCAAACTACTTTTCCAAAGTTGAGAATACTTCACTGAATAGTTGAATAATATGTATAATTCTAAATAAATTTTAGAAGAGTACAGACTACAATCTCAGACAGTAACAGAACTGAGAAATCAGCAGCAATAAAATATGTAGGAATTTTAGACATTGAACAACTCACTTCTGTATTACCCATGAATCAAAAAAATCACAAGTAAGAATATTTTGAAAAAATTACAAAGAAAATTTTACAAAACATATTAAAATGTGTGGGATGCAGCAAAAGTAGTGCTTACAAGGGAAATTTATAATTTTAAGAAACTAAGAAAAAACTAGTTTAAAAACTCAATACAATTTTTGCACCTTAAAAAGCAAGAACAGGAGGCTGAGGTAGGCGGAGCGTTGTGGGTTCGAGGCCGGCTTGGGCTACAACGCGAGTGCAAGACCGGCCTGAGCTACATAGTGCGACCCTGCCTCAAAAAACCAGGGCCGGGAGTTTGGCTCAGTGCCTTAAGCGCCTGCCCTGGCAGGCGCGAGGTTGTGAGTTCAATCCCTGGTGCCGCAAAAAAAAAAAAAAAAAAAAAAAAAAAAAA